>SDVV010037812.1:0-10797 GCA_016164225.1 Gammarus roeselii
GATAGGAGTGTACGATGATGGGCGAATGATGATAGGAGTGTACGATGATGGGCGAATGATGATAGGAGTGTACGATGATGGGCGAATGATGATAGGAGTTTACGATGATGGGCGAATGATGATAGGAGTGCACGATGATGGGCGAATGATGATAGGAGTGTACGATGATGGGCGAATGATGATAGGAGTGTACGATGATGGGCGAATTGTGACTAAATTGAACAATTCGGTCATTTATACGCTCAGAAGCAGAGACACGCACGACTCATGTGTGCAAAATGAATTTAAAAATCCATGTTTTGGTAGAAATATCTTGAGAAGGAAGACGCCGCTAGCCCATCGCACTCCTCAGTCAATCACTAACATATCATCAAACCTTCTACATGCACCACACAGAAGGTGGGGACATCTCGAGACATCAGATCATCATCAAACAACACGACATGCACCGCACTGAAGATGGAGACATATCGGAAAATTATATCGTCAAACAACACTACATGCATCCTGCTGATGATGAGGACGTCTCGAGACATCATACCCTCATCAAACAAAACAACATGCAGATGAGGACATCCTGAGACATCAGATCAACATCTCACAACACAACATGCACCGCACTAAGGATCGTATTCACCCACACAACATTCATCAATCATTCCAGTGACGACGAATGGTGAACCATTCCGCCGAGTCATCAAGTCCCATTACAACTCGACCACTTCGTCGCAGGGTTCGAACGCATCAAGGCCCAAGACCATCAAGCCCCATTACAACTCGACCACTTCGTCGCAGGGTTCGAACGCATCAAGGCCCCAGACATCCATCAAATAAAGTGCGGAGACACAGAGTCTTTTTTTCATTGTGAACACTAATGTTATGGAGTTGTTTGCATCTGGGATGTGTTTAATGCATGAACGAATGTTTAATGAATGATGAATGTTTAATGAATGTATGAATGCGCATGCGATGTCCCTAAACAAACAGGACTTCCTCCACACCGTATATGTAGTAACCATGGATTTTTTTTACATTTGTGCCAAATAATAATGTTTCTTCACCTTTGTTAGACCACAGAAAATCTATCGGATATAATGATAACGGCTTATCTCTACAGCATAAGCTGTTATCATTACATCCGCTTAATGGTAATATAAATATTGGTTTAATAACTCAATAATGGATAGATACTTTGAGGATACAGGGCCACGAGGTGGGCAGGTATACGACACCAGAAATTGCAGCAATTGCGTTAAAAAAAAAAAAAAAAAAATGAACAAAAAGAAATGCAGTGGCGTCTGACATCTGTCTATGTAAAGTAACTGTAAAATCATACTGTAAAGTAAACGTAAAAGAATACAAGTATCACATAAATAATTCATACATTTCCATTCATCACCTGTAAACAGCATGATACTTGTTTTTCAGTTAGGAAAGAATAATTTCATTCTAGCTTGAGTTTAGTTTAGTTTTCATCTCAGGTTAGACTCGCATAATCACCCCCAAAAACTCATCACTGCAGGTCATACATGAATCACCCGATAAAAAACTATGTAGGTCATCTTGAAATAAAAAATCATCTCATCCCGCACCTAGTTGAACTCATTATTCACATATCTGCTATTTACAAGGATAAATAGTATAGCACTTTGTCTTAAGGGGCACGGTTTGTAGCTGCTCACTTAACAAGTCCAAGATGACTCCTGCTGCAAAACTAGAATGTGTAACTTGCCACCAATCGGACACTCCCGAACTGATGTATGGTGGTGGCTGTTCTAGGCAAACGCGTAACACGCCTCCAAACGGAGAGAGCAAGATAGCGAGCTGTAAATTCTGCCAACATGCCGAAGAAATTAAACCACTGAAAGCACAGTTAAGTCACGCTTCTGGTGGCCCACCCAACGCAAGGGCAGTTAACAACGACACAAAGCTGCTAGCTGTTGAATTAAAACTGGAAAACATGCAGCAACAATTTCGCGAACTCCAAGATATGATAAACAGTGAAATATTAGCAACAAAATAAATTACTGAAACTACGTAGCATCGGGTAAATGAACTCCAAGTGCATTTAGACTCGGAATTGGCAAAGAAACTTACGACTCTACACTCAGCGACCAACGACCGTATCAAATCGATAGAAAGAGGTCAACGGCGATGAGACACTACACAACTGTAGTAAACAGGCGGCAGGCAGTCAGTGGCAAAGCATGACAGGTCGGGCGACAGTCCTGACACACTCGAACTGATACAAGCAACCGTTACACTACACAACTGTAGTAAACAGGCGGCAGGCAGTCAGTGGCAAAGCATCACAGGTCGGGCGAGAGTCCTGACACACTCAAACTGATACAAGCAACCGTTTTGATGTATTATTTGATGAAATGGACTCTCAAAACACCGAGGAAATTATTGTGACTGGCGATTACAATGTCGCCTCCATCCAACTAAATCAGCAAAAAGAGGGAGTCCAACTAAAAATACTCGGTAAGCCATACTCGAAAAATTACAATATTGAAGGAATTATCTGAAAGAAATACATACCTACTTCTAAACCGATCATACAAGTCGGGGCAAAAGACGTGGTGGCGCAGACGGACGTAACATGGGAAAGGTATAAAATCATGCTAACAAACGAAAAAAAGCTTGCACGTAAACACCCATGTCACTGGCATCCTGCCCCATCCAAACCAAAGGGATACAAATTGAGCAAGATGATATTTCTAAACAATCGCATAGCAATTTTCTGCAAAGCACAACAAATCTTGTTCTCGGACCATTGGTAAACGATGATCAACCTCAAAAACTATGAACTAAATAGAATCACCAACATTGCACGTATGAACACATCTGGGCTTGATACCCTCGGAAACAATTTTCAGAAAATCGGTGATGGCCTCATCACCGAAGTTAAATCTATAAACATTCCCGACGACCAACACAAGACTTCGCCATTACTGCCCAACGGAATGAGTCAACGGCCGCCGCCCGAGCAAGTAGCAATCATGGACCCTGCAGTAACGATAGAGGAACAGCCAACAGAAATAGATTCACCACAAACAAAAAAGTCCATCGAAGTAACACAGCAGCCCCTGATGGCAATCGAAGAGTTTCTGGCAGGATTCCGAGCCAAAATACTCTCAAATGTTACTGTGTAAACGCTAGAAGTCTCCGTGACAAAATGGACGAATTGGGAATCCTCGCATTTATCAGAGAGATTGACATAAAAGCCATCACCGAATCGTGAATGAAATCGAGCACCAGAAATATCTGGGCGAATTCACTCTCCAGATTTTTCACTATTTCCCAACGATAAACTTGGCCGTGAGAGTGGAAAAGTATTGTTTCTCGTGAAAAATAGTCTACAAATAATAGAAGTCTCTATTCCAAGCAGCAGACACGACATAATATCAATTAAAGTAGTCGGTAAGCATACAAAGTTTCCAATTGCACCAGTTTATCGTCCTCCCAAGAGCATTGTCGCAAATGATATCGATCTTTACAACATCCTCGTCGATGTGGTCAGAGCACAAAACAGTATAGCGCTGGAGACTTCAATGTTCCTGCCATCGATTGGGTAACAGTAAAATGTACGGCCACTGGCCAATGCCTGATAGATTTTGCTGACGATAAGTTCATGACCCAAATGTTAAACACACCTACATAAGGTAGCAATATTTTTGATCTTCTGTTTAGTGCAAGCTACTCTCATGTCACGAACGTAGAAGTGGGCAAGCCCCTCGGAACTAGCGACCACAACTGTATCCGTTTTATGACTGAGTTCGAGTTGAAAACGTCAATTAACTGCAAAAAAGTCCATAGCTTTAGATTAGCTATCTTTGATAGCTCAAGAGAGGCAATGGCGTCAACAGATATCCCCCTCGGACAAGATGTCAATCTATCGCTAAACAGTTTTTTGAGAGCACTTCAAAATATTGAAAGTTACAATGCCCTCGCAAAAACAGACGAACAGCAGTCAATCAGCCGAAGTACTGGAAAGGAGAATTGCAGCGGCTTCAGTTGCAATAGAAAGCAAAGCACTCGATTAAACAGAAGCACCCACACGACGATGCTGCAAAAAAATTATTCAAAATCAGCAGAAGGATTTTCCAGACGGTCCAGAAACGAAAGCAAAAGATTACGGAAACGAAATTGCGGCCAACGCCTAAACTAATCTGAAACCATTTTTCAGTTATCTTTCGAGCAAAATTCAAGATCTGTAATTGGCTCTCTTGAAACTGATATTGGTGAGCTAGAAACTGGCGACACTTGAATGTGTGTAGCTACTGTTTAACCATTTTTTTTTGTGTTCTGCATTTCCTTAGAGAATCCGGATAATCCTAATCGTGAGGATCTCATCCCACAATTAGGTTCATCCCAGAATACTGAAAAAGACTATGAACGAAATTGCCGAACATCTAGCAAACATTTTTACCCAATCTCCCACAAGTGGCACCTGCCCCTCTCAATGGAAAGAGGCCACCATCACCCCTATTTTTTTTTTAAAAGGGACAAAGAATTTCCCAAAAATTGTCGTCCAATTAGTCTCACCTCAGTCATTGGAATTGATGGAAAGTTTGATCACGGATAAAATTACAGAATTCTAAAATCAAGTCAGTTGATATGTGACTCTCAGTATGGCTTTAGATGCAATCGTTCTTGTATTACTAACCTGCTGCTTTTTTCATGAATATAAATGAATTTCACGACGTGAAATCTCCGATCGACATCATTTACCTTAACTTTAAAAAAACTATCGATAAAGTTTCTCACAAGCGATTGGTTAGTAAATTGCACAGCATCGGTATTCGAGGTGAACTCAATAACTGGATAAAATGCTGGCCCACGGGCAGACGACAGCGAGTCTTACTTAATGGAGCTTTCTCTGATTGGAGTGAAATTACAAGCGGCGGGCCACAGAGATCTGTGTTACATCCAATTTTCTTCATAATATTCATAAGCGATCTTGATAGCAACGTACTCTCGAACATTAATAAGTTAGCAGACGATTCCAAGCTAAGAGGAAAAGTGCAAACTCAACTCGAGCGTGAGCAGATCCAATCGGACTTGAACAAATTTGTTGACTGGTCAGAAAACTGGCAAATGAAATTCAATGTTGTGAAGTGCAAAGTTATGCGCATTGGTTACCATAGCCTTAAACACGAATATTCAATGTCTGACAAGAAACTGATACCTGTAACGATTTGAAAACAAGCAAGCAATGCAACGATGCTGCCAAAAAATGCAATAAAATGTTAGGCACGATATCCCGTACAATCACGTACAAGAGCAAAAACAGTAGGCGCATGTTATACAATGCATTTGTTAGACAGCACCTTGCGTTTTCCGTCCAATTCCGGTCTACATACATCAGAAAATATATTAAATAAGAGAAGGTTCAACGTAGAGCGACCAAACATATCCCTCCGCTGGGCAATAAATCGTACAAAGAGATACTGCACGAACTCAACCTTTATTCGCTAGAGAAGCGTAGTCAGAGGCAACATGATCGAAGTGTGGAAGATTATAAAGGATAAGGAAAACGTCGAGCGAGCAAGCCTTTTCACTTTAGATGCGAACGGAGTGACCAGGAATAATGGATACAAAATCGTTGGCAAGAGTTTCACACTCGATATCACGCGCAATTTCTTCACGTATAGGGTTGTCGAAGAATGGAACAGACTTCCCGCGGAAATTGTGAACAGCGATACAATCGAAACGTTCAAGTTACAACTCGACAAATTCTACCAGAATCGCCGCTAAATAGCTCCCATCTGTAGCACTTTTACCGGTATTGGCACCCGTACGTTTAAATTAATGCCCGGCATTGGCACTAGCACGGTAGAAAAGGTGCCCGGCATGGGTACCTGCTCGTTGCAAAACGGTGTCCAGAAATGACACCGGACAGCAAATTGTTTTGACGAAGAATGAAAATGTAACAATCTCAGATCAACACCGCAGGTGGTGACTTTCTCTTCAGGTACTGATTTGAGTTGTTTCGAGTATCATCGTTAAATGCTATTTCCTTCTACAACTCAGTTTGGGCTAAAAGACCTGTTGTTGTCTTCTTACTTTTGTAAACACTTGTAAACCAGTAAAAATAATACATTCTGGTCGTTTTCGCCTTGATAAAACTTTTCTTACAATAGTAAGATAAGCGGACAATGGTGGTTATTGGCTGCACAGTGTTGTGTAACCTAAATAGTGATATATGCGGCAAATGGTGGTTATTGGCTGTACAGTGTAGTGTAATCACAATAGTGATATATGCGGCCACTGGTGGTTATTGGCTGTACAGTGTAGTATAACCACAATAGTGATCTATGCAGCCAATAGTGGTTATTGAATGTACAGTGTAGTGTAACCACATTACTGAGATAAGCGGCCTATGGTGATCATTAGCTGTACAGTGTAGTGCAACCACAGTGGTGGTTATTGGCTGTACAGTGTAGTGTAACCACAATAAAGGTTATTGACTGTACAGTGTAGTGTAACCACAGTGGTGGTTATTGGCTGTACAGTGTAGTGTAACCACAATAAAGGTTATTGACTGTACAGTGTAGTGTAACCACAGTGGTGGTTATTGGCTGTACAGTGTAGTGTAACCACAATAAAGGTTATTGACTGTACAGTGTAGTGTAACCACAGTGGTGGTTATTGGCTGTACAGTGTAGTGTAACCACAATAAAGGTTATTGACTGTACAGTGTAGTGTAACCACAGTGGTGGTTATTGGCTGTACAGTGTAGTGTAACCACAATAAAGGTTATTGACTGTACAGTGTAGTGTAACCACAGTGGTGGTTATTGGCTGTACAGTGTAGTGTAACCACAACATTCATTTACTAGGTGAGAGCGGTAACAAACGTAACACGCAACCTTTATGGTGGTAGGAAGGCACAGACCTGATGAGAAACATCCACGCTCTGAATCCTCAACACCCAACGTTCGGATTCTTCTTCTCCACAACCATGGAGTTCATTTGAAATCAAAATGAACTCAGCTGGCGACGTGCCATGGATAAATGAAGATACACAATTACGGTATATTATGTAGAGTTTGCGATCTAATGACAATTTCGTGAACAAGAATTAAATTTAGTCCTGCAACAAGTAACAATTCTGTCGTGCAGCAGTATCAAAAATTTAAAATTCTCATGCAGCAGTATCAGGGAAAAATTTTGAGTCAATGCGCGGTATATTTATATGTACACGAGGTTCATCATAAGCGACGCCATCTCTTCATTTATCACGATTCTGTAATAAAGATTGAAAGCCCAAACCAATATGACTTGCCTTCAAATTTTTTTTTGCTCATTTTCTAACATCCCATCATAATTTTCAGACTTTAGTCCAATGTAAATTACGTGTTATTGCTTAGCGTGGAAACTGCTAAACACAAACCAGTAATGCAAACAAACAAAATAAGAGGCTGATCTCTTGTTTTGTTTGTTTTGCAAACAAACAAAATGAGAGGCTGATCTCTTGTTTTGTTTGTTATGCAAACAAACAAAATGAGAGGCTGATCTCTTGTCCAAACACAGGAGCAGTACCTACACTCCTCACCCATCGCCTCCTCCCCCCTTGGCTTCCTCAACACACTAGCAGGCTCCTGTTCCAAGATCAAACACTCAAGGAGGTATTGGGAAGATATAGGAAAGGAAGAAGGGAAGAATGGAAGGTTGAAGGAAGGGGAAGTGGGAAAGGAAGGGGAGCTGGAAAGATGGGGTGGGAGAGTTGAGGGTAGGGTGAAAGAGAATCATGGGCGAGGGGGAGAGAAAGTGTTGGAGGAACATGGCAAGGGAGGGAAGTGGCAGGGGGGGGGGGGAACACCTTAGGGCAAGTAGACTGGAACAACACATGAATAACAAATACCAGCAGCGTTCCCCAGGGGTGACGACAGAGAAGCGTATTACGCTTCACATTACCATTGATAAACGCAGGGCGTAACAAAAGAAGGGGAAGCAGGATAAAGGCTTCAAACAAGGTGCCCAGGGGAGGACAGGCCAAACGAATGCCGTACTCCTCTACGTAAAAGACTCGATTGAAGTGTTAATCAGGTCTGGTCAAACAGGAAAAGAACGAAAAATAGCTGCTTGTTCTCCATGGGATATGGAAATGAAGAGAGATGATGATGATTAATTCTGTTCTTATCGTTTTTCCAAATGTTACACGTAAGGAACATACAATTTTTTTTATTTTCAATTTTAGATAAAGGAATGGTGATGCAGTTGTTCGTTGAAGCAAGGTATCCAACACAAAACAACCTTGCCATATTGCATCATGTGTTCGTTGAATGTGTTTGAAACAAATAAGGCTTCGAAAAATTGCCCTTATACATGGTTTAGAATTAATTGACTTGGTCACTATACCAATTGCGGAGCTTCAAACTATACGCTAAGGAACCTACATTGGCCCATCACCGGTCATGAGGATGTGAAGATTCTTGTTAACGAGGCGATGTGACGTTTGATGGGCGCTTTAGAGAATTGTCAATTCAAACAATTTGAGAAATGGACGAGTCTGATAACGAGAGACATCCTAAGGACATTGCCCAGTGACACTCTACTTGGACGTTAGAGAATTTAGGAAGGTAACATTAACTTAACATATTTCAATGTCCAATTCAGAAGAAATAAACTGAGCTGTTCCACCACAAATATAACTTGATCGGAATCTGTATTTTGATATTATTGCCCCTACATAATTGCACTAACGAATTTAAATCGAATATTCGTCAAATTCAAACGCACAAAAATGTTTCTTATTGGCTGTAAGTTTGAGTTTTTGGATATTTGTCTCAAGTACATAGATTTTTTCCGAGTAGACCTACCAAAAGTTTAAGGCGCAAGGTACTTCAAATCCATTAGAAATTCTTTTAAATGTGCCCATGTCCTGAGGAGACTTGTATCGGTCAGAACCTTATGAGCTGTGACTTATTGCTCGGTCTGAAGACGGATGATAGGGCACCAGCATTCGAATTCACGGGGTTGCAGATTGTGCTCAATAACTTGAAGCCATGATGATGAAGCAGCCAAGCCTTGGAAACCAAAGTCGTCTTTAAAATAGGCCTACATAACTATAGGCTCAGTGCAGGGATATAAGACCGGCGGTAAATGCATGCTACGGACGAGGGATGGTTAGCAGGACGCAGAAGCAAGACGAAAGGGATAGAGAAGCAGAACGCAGCAAGACGAGAGGGATGGAGGAGCAGGATGCAGCAGCAAGACTAGAGGGACGGAGGAGCAAGACGAGAGGGATGGGGGAGCAAGACGAGAGGGATGGAGGAGCAGGATGCAGCAGCAAGACTAGAGGGACGGAGGAGCAAGACGAGAGGGATGGGGGAGCAAGACGAGAGGGATGGAGGAGCAGGATGCAGCAGCAAGACTAGAGGGACGGAGGAGCAAGACGAGAGGGATGGGGGAGCAAGACGAGAGGGATGGAGGAGCAGGATGCAGCAGCAAGACTAGAGGGACGGAGGAGCAAGACGAGAGGGATGGGGGAGCAAGACGAGAGGGATGGAGGAGCAGGATGCAGCAGCAAGACTAGAGGGACGGAGGAGCAAGACGAGAGGGATGGGGGAGCAAGACGAGAGGGATGGAGGATCAATATGCAGCAAGGCGAGAGGGATGGAGGAGCAAGACGAGAGGAATGGGGGAGCAGGAAGCAGCAGCAAGACAAGAGGCATGGAGGAGCAGGACGCAGCAAGACAAAAGAGATGGAGGAGCAGGATGCAGCAGCAAGACGAGAGGGATGGAGGAGCAATACGAGAGGGATGGAGGAGCAAGACGAGAGGGATGGAGGAGCAGGATGCAGCAAGGCGAGAGGAATGGAGGAGCAAGACGAGAGGAATAGGGGAGCAGGACGCAGCAGCAAGACGAGAGGCATTGAGGAGCAGGATGCAGCAAGACGAGAGGGATGGAGGAGCAAGACGAGAGGGATGGAGGAGCAGGACGCAGCAAGACGAGAGGGATGGAGGAACAGGATGCATCAGCAAGACGAGAGGGATGGAGGAGCAGGATGCAGCAGCAAGACGAGAGGGATGGAGGAGCACGACGCAGCAAGACGAGAGGGATGGAGGAGCAGGATGCAGCAGCAAGACGAGAGGGATGGAGGAACAGGACGCAGCAAGACGAGAGGGATGGAGGAGCGAGGTTTGGGAGCCTCATGCGTGAGTTATGCAAGCGCCTCAGCCCTAAAATACCAGACCACGCGGACGAGGGGAAGGAGTGGCCTCCAGAATGGTAAAGAGGAAGGACCGGCAAAGGCGGCACGCGTCAGGGTAAGGAGCGGATGATGCATGAGGGTAAGGAGGGCATAGGAGCGTGACGTGAGTAAAACGCGGCGGGGTGGATGACACGAGTGTACGGTGGGAAAAGGGCAAAGACAAGCGGATAGGGTAAAGGGGACTAAGAAGCGTGGTGAGGGAAAGGAGCGTCTGACGCATGAGGGTAAAGAGGAATAATGAGGGTGAAGATAATGAAGGCTAAGGAGGATGATGAGGGCGAGGAGCGTCTGATGCGAGAGGGTAAGGAGGGTGGAAAGAGTAAAGAAGGCTATAGAAGGTGGGAAGAGTAAGAGAAAGTCTGATGCGCGAGGGTAAGGAGAGACAAGGAGGGCGGAGAGAGTAAAGAGGGCTAAGGTGGGTGGTGAAGGTAAGGAGAGCTAAGGAGTGCGAGGAGGGTAAAGGTCGTCTGATGCGCAAAAGTATTGAAAGCTTAGAAGGTTTGAGAGAGTAAATAGAGCTGAGGAGAGTGGTGAAGGTAAGGGGTGCTAGGAAGGGTGGTGAAGGTAAGGGGTGCT
>SDVV010037813.1:0-10797 GCA_016164225.1 Gammarus roeselii
CGGTGTACGGCAAAGTTCAAAGTGAAGCTCGGTGTACGGCAAAGTTCAAAGTGAAGCTCGGTGTACGGCAAAGTTCAAAGTGAAGCTCGGTGTACGGCAAAGTTCAAAGTGAAGCTCGGTGTACGGCAAAGCTCAGAATGGAGCTCAGTGTAAAGTATAAGTTTGGAGTGGAGCTCATCGTACGGCAAAGTTAAAAGTGAAGCTCGGCGTATGGCGCTGTCCTTTCATCTTTGCCATAAATGGTCAAAATACATGCATTATTGCCGGCAACGTGGCATACCAAAGTGTTCATTTTATAATGGACAAAATATAATCCAAATAAAGAAACAACTGCGTTGTTTGTAGTACGGCCCACGAGCTCTCAAATTGTATATTGCAGTCATGAAAATGTTATAACTGTAATCCTCATTTCAGGTCCGGGTTTCCCAACGGATGGACGAACAGACGGACGTCCATCCTCTTGTAGTCAGGGTTCAAACCCTTTCGAATGATACATGACGCTCATCATTCACCTGGTGTAATCAGGGTTCAAACCCTTTCGAATGATACATGACGCTCATCATTCACCTGGTGTAATCAGGGTTCAAACCCTTCCGAATGATACATGACGCTCATCTTTCACCTGGTGTAATCAGGGCTTAAACCCTTCCGAATGATACATGACGCTCATCATTCACCTGGTGTAATCAGGGTTCAAACCCTTTCGAATGATACATGACGCTCATCATTCACCTGGTGTAATCAGGGTTCAAACCCTTCCGAATGATACATGACGCTCATCTTTCACCTGGTGTAATCAGGGCTTAAACCCTTCCGAATGATACATGACGCTCATCATTCACCTGGTGTAATCAGGGTTCAAACCCTTTCGAATGATACATGACGCTCATCATTCACCTGGTGTAATCAGGGTTCAAACCCTTCCGAATGATACATGACGCTCATCTTTCACCTGGTGTAATCAGGGCTTAAACCCTTCCGAATGATACATGACGCTCATCATTCACCTGGTGTAATCAGGGTTCAAACCCTTCCGAATGATACATGACACTCATCATTCACCTGGTGTAATCAGGGTTCAAACCCTTCTGAATGATACATGACGCTCATCAATCACCTGGTGTACTCAGGGTTCAAACCCTTTCGAATGATACATGACGCTCATCAATCACCTGGTGTAATCAGGGTTCAAACCCTTCCGTATGATACATGACGCTCATCATTCACCTGGTGTAAAAGGGGTTCAAACCCTTTCGAATGATACATGACGCTCATCAATCACCTGGTGTAATCAGGGTTCAAACCCTTTCGAATGATACATGACGCTCATCATTCACCTAGAAAAACAACGGCACTGTGTAAACCAATGTCTACTGCGCTGGGGCTGGAAGACAAAAGTGTTAAGGAAAGACAACATGAGAGAAACGCGCCGTAAATACAGTACGCATAGTTTGGTAGTGTACGAGTAATATTGATAGGAAGTGAATCTGTCATAATACCAAAATAAATATTTGAATTAAGAGTGATGCGTTACCTGCGGTGTTGGCGTAGACGGGAATGGGGGCGGGGAGGGCGCGCCAGGAACGGGTTGTCTTTATGTTATTCGTACCGACACTGCGGAAGGAAGAACACGGGGTAGGGGTAAGGAAATCTATAGTATTTAGTATGAGAGGTCCACTGGAATAATCAACATAATTGATTGGCAAGCAAGGTAACGCGTTTTTGGTTGTAACTCAAACAAGGACTAGGACAAAACTATACATTAGATCATCCAACCTGATGAGCTAATGTCTAGCAAAACGTGCGTCGTGGGTATAACATTATTTAGGACATTTCAAGGTCCAGCTTTGAACCCCTCACCTTCTCATCTAGCAAAAATATATATATCGAACATCATAGAGAAAGTTACTTCAAATTATTACGTGTGAATTACAACACTGAAATCCCATTTATCCCATTGCCTCCTATCATCGATTCCCGACTTAAGAGCTCCCAGAACATGTCACTCCATCATTCCCTTGAAGAAGACTGCTTTCCTGATCAATTAAAAAGTATTTCCCTCTTTCGAGCTCCCCAAACATATTTCTAAAGATTCAACACCGATAAGTCGCCGCGGACTCGCCAGATGAAGTGATTCTCAGACGTGACGCACCAGGGTATCATATAAAACGACCTCAAAAATTTGCTGAGAACTCGTTTGTCAAGACGGTCCCTCCCCCCCTTCAAAATTGTAAGGTTCGGCGCCGATTGCCATCTCCAACTATAGTCAAAACTCGTCTCGATTATCAGGTGCAGATTGACGTCGCACTTTGAAGGACTTTGCCGCCGAAAGAAAGAAGTTCACTTGCAGCCCAGAATACAGGCACCGAAGACTTTAGACGAGCTTAGTGGATGACATTCAAACGAAAAAACTCACACCTTCTATGCCATGGTCAACATTTAAAGGAAGAACCTTAAAATGTAGATACAAGCAACACAGCAGTGATGCACCGACGAAGGGAGGGAGGGGGGAGGGATTCGGAATTTACCATGTCCCAAAGCCTTTGCCACTAAATGTATTATAAATCTTTCCTCTCTGCCGGCGAGCTTATTAAACCCCTCCTCTCTGCCGGCGAGCTTATTATAAACCCCTCTTCTCTGCTGGCAAGCTAATTACAAACCCCTTCTTTCTGCCGGGAGCCTTTTATAAGCCCCTCCTCTCTGCCGGCGAGCTTATTATACCCCTCCTCTCTGCCGACGAGCTTATTGTAAACACTTCCTCTCTGCCGGTGAGCTTATTATAAACCCCTCCTCTCTGCCGGCGAGCTTATTATAAACCCCTCCTCTCTGCCGACGAGCTTATTATACCCTTCCTCTCTGCCGGCGAGCTTATTATAAGCCCATCTTCTCTGCCGGCGAGCTTATTATACCCCTCCTCTCTGCCGACGAGCTTATTGTAAACCCTTCTTCTCTGCCGGCGAGCTTATTATAAGCCCCTCTTCTCTGCCGGCGAGCTTATTATAAACCCCTCCTCTCTGCCGGCGAGCTTATCATACATGAAGCGTATGATGAATTACGCGTGAGCGCTCATATTTGTCATGAATGACCGCCCACTTCATTTTCGTCGCCAGACAAAGAAGTTAAAATTTACAAAAAATATGTATTTGATATAAATATTTCCCAAGAGCTTTTATATCACGTGGCCATGAGCGCTTCAAAATTGTGAATGGAGAGACAACTAAACGGAAATGTAACTTGAAACATTTTTTATTAAACGATTGACAGTAGATCGAAGTACTACACAAGAGCTTTCGAATGATGTGTCACATGCCACGTGATTACTTCTAACTGGGGGAAGCGAGACTAGTTTAATACACTTCGACGACCATTGCATTTCATCAAAAAACAAGATTATGAAACTTGTTATAGCTAGTGAGGAAAACAATCAGAGGATCGTGGTACCTACTCCACGAAACTTTACAAAATATGGCTGTTATATTTAATGCCTATGGCATAACTGTACATGAAAAAACTATACAAATAATATATTCGAGTTTCAAATGATGTATAGCATGTTACGATTACTACTTCATAAATGTAACGGGCATTTTTCTTTTTGTCTAAGTGTTGCAACCGACAGACCGACGCACTTTTTTTAATCAGGTTCTTAAATCCATTTCAATGTGTTTAAGAGTGTACTTGGAAACATAAGTTACAAGCACAGAAAACTTATGTTCATCACTTTTCATATCAGATAAACTAAAAAAAATAGCACTTTCGTGTCTGTATGAAGCAACGTCTTGGCACAACAACTCTGTTCGAATGAGCTTGCAAATTGATAGCACAGTCTTACTGTGGAAGCTCGCGACAGCTCACCTCGCTTTTTTTTGGAAAGGCGTTGGGGAGCTTCCTCACACAATCTTCATATTGCTGATGTCTAGCAATGCTCCAAACACCTTGACTTTAGAATATCGGGATGTGGTCCGAGAATAAAATTCGTCCGGAAGAAACATTTTGTTGAGGATCAATGTTATAATCCGACACATATGAGCAAAAATAGAAACATTGATTTGTATTAGTTTCACCAAGATCGTGGAACTTGTGAAACTTCAACAGCTTCATTTTGAGTTTGTATCAAAAATTTTAGCAGTAGAACACTTGCCAAAGACAAGTTTTCTAGCAACTTGTCGAATGGAAATGGTAAGATCCTCCTGAGTCATTACTAAAGCGTTGATTTGCTTCTGACGTTTTGGAAGTCTTGCGTCATTCAGGCAGCACTATTGAAATTCAAATTAGCACGGAATTGTTAGCAACGATGTTCACTCTGTACGAATTTTTGTTTCCACGCTGTTGGAGAGGATGTATTCACGTATTCAAGACTGATCCAGGTCTTTGGTTCAATCGTAAACGTTATCGAGTCATAAGATCTGATTATTTTCCAGGAATGAAATATTGCACAACATTTTATAACTGATGAAATAGGTACAGTGAATAATTAATGGCAAATGTCCAGTATCGTAGATACGATAGCATATAAAGTTTCCTTTAATCGGGCATTTATTCGTCGATTAAAAGTTTCAAAAGATGCACTCTTTACCAGAACGCTACAGAATAATGTTGACAAAAAATAGCAGAGTTAAACAATATGTCTACCCAATAGGACCGTGAGGCATAGTGAAATAAGACATCACAAATGCGAAACCAGAACGTAAGCCAAAGCAGGAATAGGAAAAGACAAGATCGACAAAGAAATTTATTCTAATAAATTAACAAAGGAATAAATTTTAATAACTTAGCAACAAATTTGGTCGATTTGAGATCAATCGTGTGATCATGATGTAGTAGGGAAGGATCTCCTGGCAGTGGGCTGGGTTCAACGTTCTCAGTGCGCTAGTGATGTGAACAACAGTGGTCTAACTCATTCCGTATTCATATAATACACGAACTCTTCCTCAGCAGCTACCTGTTTTAGCATTGGTTCCAACTTTTTTTTCTAGTCAGTACGTTAGTGGAACCTCGACCAGTGCGCAAAATTCCTGAACACTTTAGGATCAGAAATACGTCGATAGAAAACAGCTTGTCGATTAGCTGGAAACAGCACAATTCAATCTTTATATACAAGAAATGAGATCGCATGAGGCAATCACAGAGAGAATCACAACAACATAAGATTATAGAAGCATCGTTGGAGTCCCAGCGACCCGTCAAAGTATTTTGTTGTTACAATATGACACGTTGTGATACAGACAAATTAAAGAACGATTGGATGAACGTTTTTCGAGATATCACTTTTGAAGTTCACGGGCTATGTCATAAACTTGTTCATCCCTATCAGGGAGCGTGAGCTAAGGTTAAACCTTCGCAGATAGGAGATTTCCATCCTAATTATAACGTCACAATCCATCAACTTCATGAGATCATCTCAAAACAGGTGGTCCATCGTTCGCAAATTTTTACCGTATCAGCAACTTGCATCAATACAAACACAACAACAATGCTATTGACGCGACGCTTGCCTTTCAAAGGGCATAATTATCCGTTTTGCTATTTAGTAATTTAGGCCTTCGTAGGCAATGCACAATGATAGACCGGAAAAGGGAGTCATGTTTGGTGTCAACATCATAACAGAAATAAGAGGAAACTTGTCTGTAAAAATATTTATGCTATTAACAAGACTATTCTCACCCAGCGCAGAAACTACCTTACATAGGTTAAACTAGTTATCAACAGAACAACGCTAATTTAATCTGGTCGATGCATGTTCACAACATCACATTCAAGAAGAAAACACATTCTATGAGAACGCAATGAGTATTTTTGTAAAACGAATTGTAAAATGACCGCAGGTTTCCACACTACGCCAAAGAAGGCGGCCATTACTCACAGTGGAGTTAGTTCCGTGATGGACTCCTTAGCGTCTGAAGCAACAGCGCACAGGCTCGTCTTAGCCAAGGCTTCGTCACTCCTCAGGCTCTCTTTGCTCAAGTGTAGACAGCCTGAACAGTCCGAGTCGCTTGTGGACCAAGAGCTCTCACTCAGCAGCACGTCTTCAATTCGTTCAACAAAGCCGTGAATATCGTCATAGTCCGGCCGCTTGAGACGCGACATGCTGTGCCGGCTGAAGCTTTCGAAAACAGACCCTGGACGTCTGCATTTGTCACCTAAAAATCCGGTTTAAAATAACAAGATCTGCAAAACAACCCGACACTTGTTATTGTATGTTTAATAATAAAAAAACTACGATCAGAACGTTGGAAAGCTGAAAAGGAATTTGTAGGGGGATGAAAAACATGAGCTGCATAAAAATTCCAACGATAGGTAAGGTATAGTCTTTTGTTACGTCCAAATGGTTCTTTTAGATTAGATTAAAGAGTCCAAGTCCACCGGAGCTTCCGACGCGAGTCTCTGCCAGCTCCTCCGTAGGGCGCGAAGTTCGTCGATGCTGGTAGTTGAGTTGCTTTTTCTCATTTTCTTGTGTGGTGTGAAGAAGGATTCATTAGTAATTCTCCAAGAATGTCTTCAATTCTATTATTCTGGAGACGTGGATGCCGGCAGTTTTACAAATTAGATTCAGCGGCCTTTCTCCTTCGGGGTTTCGATCAGAGTCCCTGCGGGCTCCTTCGCAGGGCGCGCCGATCATCCATTTCTAGATATGTTCGCAATTCAGCGTGCGCTGAAATTAAATTATTTTTAAATGTTCAACTGTGGTACATATGCACGCTGGTGCGAACAGGAATATTAAAAAAATATATAGTATAAATAAGCAGCTGTCTGAATAGATCCTCACCTAGGTATGTGCTCTCATATTATTATACTGAAGTCCATTTTGAGAGGGGAAGATCACAACCATTTCAAATGCTTTCGATCATCAGATTGTTTCGCATAGGTCGGTAGTTTTTCCGCAAGCGATAAGCGTTTTTCTGGTAAAAGAGGTCGGTGAGTAGGTTTTGTAGGTTGCAAGGTGGATGTAGGAAGCTCCTCGAGATCAGTAACCGTTTAACGCTGATTGCCACTTGATGGCATGAAAGACAAGGTAGTGCGGCCGATCCCAAGGCTACGTTTATTAGATGGTTGTAAGTAATCAATGAGGTTTCTCTGACACAGACAGTTGATTAATACATGGCCCTTTTTGTTGGAATACATGTCATCCCGTTCTCCGACTGATTGTTTCACGGAGATTTTTTGTCCGCATTGTTGCCACATATCGTTTCGGCGGGACGTTGTATAGGAGTTGCTGATCGGGAACAGATCACGATAGTGAATGGTGATAAGCTGTTCTTGATGGGTGGGCGCCAGTTTGACAAGGGAATCTGCGAGCTCATTTTTCCTTTTTTCTACGATACCAGAGATCCAGTAGAACTCAATCGCTTGGCCTGTCTCTGACATTGTAAAGAGATCTTGCTGCATTTAACGTTTAGCGGGATGTTCACAGTGCCGAGTTTTCAGAGCACTCTGATTGTCTAAGAATATAAAACGTGCTTGAGGAGGCAATCTGTTTTCGTAATAGATATGGCTAATTCGAATGCGTACATCTCTGCAGAGAAAACAAAGTTTTTTTTGTAGGAGAGTAGCCAAACGCGAGGTTTCCCCTCACACGACAGCTTCGCGTGTTGAGACAAGGACAAGTTTTCAGTTTCTTGCTCGGAATGGCCAGTCATTTATGTTAAGGGTATTTTGCAATTCGTGCATGCTTGCTGCCAATTTCATGATTCGATCACTGGTTCAGTCATCTCTTGCCAAGGTGGGGTTATCCCTTTTTGGAGATGTTTATACCACATCTTGAGTTTCAGTCAAATTCTGGGCTCAGTTTATTAGAAAATACATTATTAAATTGAAGAAGGTTCAATGTTGAGCTTGAATCTTACAATGTTGACCTTGAATCTTACAATGACAGACTTTGCAAACTCAACCCCTATATATTTATTGGAGAAAAATAGGGTCAGAGGGGACATGATTGAAGTGTGAAAGATTATGAAGGGTAAGGAAAATGACAGCACAATTTTTTTATTTATTCTAGATGCTAACCGAGCAAACGGAAATAATGGCCACAATACTGTTGGTTATTGTTACACACTCGCCATAACACATTGCTAACTATATTCTTCACTTGTAGAGTTATCAAAGAATGGAACAACTTCAACGGGCATTAATAATTTTAGCTGGCTCGTCACTAATTACCTTCCTGGTGTAGCACTTTTTAAAAACAGTGATGACATTGGTGCGAGTCTATTCGTTAAAATATAGTAGATTGCACGCATAACACCAGTACAGTTAAATTGTGTACAGCAATGGCATCAGCATGTTAAAAATGCATGTCCGACATTGGTGCTTACTCATTGCAGAATGGTGTCCAGCAATGACACAAGTCACCACTGGGTAAACTTAGAATCTGAAATTAACACAATGGGTTGGTGGCATTCTCTTTGGTATTGGTTCGAGTGGTTTTCAGTATCATAGTTAAATGCTATTTCCTACTAGCTATAACCTTTCTATTTCTTCATCCTTCTGAACAGATACAAGATTCTCTCTTTGATATTCTACTCAAGAACTAGTTTTTTTATAATCAAAAAGCAACCTGGGTAGGGGCAAATGGTCTATTTTCTTTGACTTCTAAGACTTGTGTACATTTGTAAAGTGTAGCCATAAATTTCCCCACCTCTCCTAACAAAATCTGACTGAGGTCACAAAATACAAGTTTTCACACCAGCCCATGCCATAGCTACATAAGTAGAGCTTAAAGAGACAAAGAGCTATAGCCCAACACAGAGCAGAGCAGCTAGCTAGATAGATAAGCCACTCTTTAAAATGTCATTATATAGCTAAAATATAACTATAAAAAATTATATAGCTACTTTTTAATATGCATGTATCAATATTTAAATATTACAAATATAAGCCGCTGCAGCATCAAGTGCAGGTATTGATGCTGCAGCAGCTGCTGACCCTTTTACCTATACAAGAGTTGGAGTGACTGAAAAGGATGATTTAACAGGCACCTCTGTTACAAAAATATCAAGCAACAGCCATGCAGACACTAGGTAATGGAATAGTAAAATTCAATTTATAATACCAGCAGATCAGACTGGTAAGGTTGCTATGTTATCTGATAAGACTACTCATGAGCTATTGGTAAGAGATCCTCACAAATGTGTGAATAAAAGATTCTGAGAAAAGGTTTCATCTATTTCTTTGTAGTGTCCTGATTCCAACAACTCCCAACAGTATTTTCTCAAAATATATACAATTTTGGCTTATTTCTATGGATGGCCTATTATGTTTCATAAACCACTCAGTTTTTTGTGCCCAATTATTCCCAGTGTGGGGACCACTAGCCTTCCACTAGTTAGATCTTGGTCCAATTTTCTTATTGAGTACTCTTAGGTGTTATCTTTACATCGCATCTCAGAAAATGACCTTGAATTTACAAAACAATTTCAACTTCGTAGCTTAGCTTAGTTGTTGCCATTTTCTTCAGAAGAGTTCCACTTAATCTTTCTCTTCCTGTTTTTGGAGGGCTCCTGATGTGAGAACCAAGGCCATCCTTATAGGCTTCTGATGCTAGTTCGCAATACAGACATCACGTAGAGATTTTTTGGAGCATGTTGTATTGAGTTGTGGAACAGCATACCAACTTTTATGGTGGAGTTGGATTTCCTGTTGCAATAAAGGGGTTCCTGGCAGAGTTTCTGGGGAATGTTCTGCTTGAGTTTGTTTAGCTTAGGAGGGATCTTTCTTTCCAATGTTGATCGTGTCACCTAGTAGTCTGGCTGGCGGGTGATTTGTTTCATAAGGCTGTCTTGATAGCTGTTTTTCTTGTTGCCTGCACATCATGCAAGTGGGGTGTTTCTAAGGCTGGTTGTTTAGGTGGCTGCAAAGTGTTGTGGTTGCTGTGTTGGTTGTGGCGTGTTTGTCCATGTCCAAGTGTGTTGTGTGACTCATGTCTTTTTTTTTTCTTTGTTATAGCTATGCCATTTGAGGTTGCCTTTTTTCTCTCTTCTTGTCCTTCATACTGTTTGATCAACTGATTGAGGCAGTGTGTACTTATAGTTCATAAAACCTATGTTCACATAGCTGTTCTTAATGACTACTATACTGGGACACATGTTTGTAATGGTCTGTGAGAAGTGCTGTAGGAGGCTGCAAGCCTGCAAAGGTAAGTGATAAGGGTTGGAGATGATGAACTAAATTACTTGACTGACCAATTTATTACCAGTGTTATGTATTTTCCCATTCCCAGTGATACATTTGTCTCTGTGTTGGCAATAATTAATTATTTATTGGACAGATATATGGGTTGGCAATGACCAATAGGCACTCTTATTAGCCAATCTTACGCTACCCTACATTCAAGTCCTTTACATTGGTTGAGAACTTGAGATATATTGATATTAATGCACTTGGGCATATTTATGCTAATCTTGACTAATTCCCTGAACTTAATTTCTGCATTATGAAATTGATTCAGAACTAGCCTATCTGAATGACAACATAGCATCAACCGGGGTGACTCTCTGCATTTCCCGCATACTTTGAAATAACTCAAAAAGTATGCGGTTGAGAAACTTTGTAGCTAATTAGCAACCTTGTGTATAGCTACTATCACGACCATAAAGTACCATAAGTTTCAACAATCTATCACCAACCAAAAAACAGTTATTTAAAAAAAAAATGCAGCAAGCTATGGCCCCCAATAAGAGGTGATTTCTTGCACCAAACAGGGTGATTACTTGTACCCCCCATATATCAATAATTGGAACGCAAATTAAAAGTTTGAGAGTACCAGTAGAAAGAGCATATCGATTATAGTATATATATATA
>SDVV010037814.1:0-10797 GCA_016164225.1 Gammarus roeselii
ATATACGTGCATGTATATGTATATTTTTATGAATATATAGGTGTTGGTATATATTTAATGGTATATTTTGTAATCCATTCGGTTCCATGAAGGACAAGCCAGCCGCCTACTAGAGATGAGCTGCGATGTATTCAATAATTTTGGATTTATCAATACCATGCCCATGAGTTTCTCAATTAAAAATATAGCACATATTGTGAAAACTGTTTTCCAACACGAAGTAGCTACAAATCGGCCGAAGACAGGAGATGTGCTGTCGCAAATTCATTTTTATTTATCGCTTCGCTAATTCAAATACAGCATTTTAAAGGATAAGTTTGATGTGTTAGACCTAAGTATTGAAAACCCATTGCTAGACGATGGAAATAAACGATTTAATAATAATAATAATATTCCTGGAAATCATGAACAAGGATTTTTTTTCTTAACCTCTACGAGAGCAATGCTCGGTGAATAAATACTGCTGTAAAACTGTTCTCACACCTACTTCATGGGAAATTACTGAAGAGTTTGTTTGAGCTTCCAATAAAGATAAATATTTAGAAGAATATTTGGACACATTTTTCTTGACAAACTCTGAAACGAATTTAATTTTCCACATCCCATTCCAAACCCATGTCAACTAACATGATTTAATGATTGTACCCATAATAACCTTTGATGTGCAGACACAAGTGTTGATGAATGTTGCATTACACTGCATGACTAAATGAAGTGCTGAGCTGATTGATCGATGACTTAACGGGATCGTCTCGATATCTCTTGTATGCATTTTGATCTTAATAAACTCTACTGCAAATGCCAGTCACTAAAATGTTGCCATATAATTGGGATTCAGATTCTAAGGATTCAAATACTATTGATAAAGTATTGTATTAATGTAAAAACCTTTCATGCAATGCCACTGTGCTCTTTCAAATTTGGTTTCCCACGAATTACAAAGGAAATTCAACAGTCACCAAATGAACGTATCAGATATTGTGATAAAGTTTAAAAGTGTGATGTACAATGACGGCAGTTTATTTTAGGCCACATGTATCAACAACATTACCCGTTCATTCCTGGACGCTGTAGGCAATGGAAATGATTGACACGATCTACCTGATGCCAGATACAAATATGGCACGTCGAGAATGCTAAATATCCCAATGCACCAACGGCACTAATTTTTTGACTGTGCTATTCTCAGTAACAAAATACAATTAATAGATACATATGTAATATTTTCCCCACAAATGACCCTGCGGGAACAGAACAAAATATTCACGAAATGTTTCCTATCAGCGTCCTGCACCAACACTAATTATTATCGTTTTGAGCGCCAATGCCGGTCAAGCTCCCTTTACCAGAAGCCGTGTTCAGGCTTAGATTAAACAACCTTAATGGAGGTCGTTTAATCTACGTCGTTGTCGGACGCATCATTGCAGGAAGGAATGTAAACTAAACACTGTAAACAAACTCATGACAGCGCTGCAGTACTGTGTACAGGTGATCCAAGTCTAAAACCAACTCATTGTTTAAGTTACGTCGGCCGTGATAACTATATATTTCTCTTCAGAGTCGATTTCAATCATACGTTTGAAAGTTTCACTTTTTGTGTAATACATAATAACGTCACAGAGTTTCCTCCATGCGTGGAATTTAACAGTATTCGCTTGATTTGATTTGACTTATGCCTCATTTCCACCAGACCATCAACGTGAGTCATAAGAGGCTCCCCCGTAGTGCTCGACGATCGTGGATTCCAATAGTCTCGGCATGCTAGAAAAACAACGTTGTCTAAGTTAGAACAGAATCCCAGACTTCACCCTTCAGAACCTCAAGAGTAATATGAACGCGCGCCATTGCGCACAGATAGTATCTTCGAAATTGGTTCAAGGTCTACGGCTTCACGGACTACATCAATTCCAACCACAACGCATCACAAGGTCCACAGCTACGCGGCCCACGTCAACCACAGAAATAACTAATGGTCCGTGTGCGCACGACCGAGCACAGACTGGAAACGCACTTATTCACACAATCACCATCAGCAACTCTCGCACAACTACATTAACATTGTGCAAGATGACAAAATTGTGGTGTCCGAAGAAGAAAGATAAGTCAGATTCATCATGGACTAAAAAGCTGCTCAGATTATTGAAATCACACTTATTGTTTAGAGGGATAGGATGGGGGGGGGGCAGAGGTCCTTTGGTGTCGAAAGAGCCCGATGAGTCCCGAAGAGTAACCCAAGTCCCCCGGGTCCCCCGAGCTCCCCGAGTCCCTCGAGTCCCTTCGTCTCAGCTCATCTCGGTTTGTCTCGGATCATTTCTGCCAGTATCGACTCGTAGCACCCAACTAGACTTGCCTCAACATGTTTCGAGTGCTTTCGACGCACCTTGACCAGCCTCGATGCGGCTCTTCCCCTCTGCGTCAACAATGCTGTGGACTGTAAAAACTAATTTCCCTATTCAAGCCCTTTACATTTATACATTCCTCTATGTATGGGTTTTACAGCGTTAGGAGGAGGGACCAGAGGTTCCAGGATTTAGAGGGGCCTCAAGAGGGTCCCACAGTTTCTCATGAGGGTCCCAAAGGGTCTCAAGGGTGTCCCAAAGGGCCCCAGAAGGGTCCAAGTGAGTCCTCAAATCCTCTTGGTCTTCAAATACCACCGGGTTCCCGGAACCCCGTGTCCCCCGAGTCCCGGGAGTCCCACGAGTACCCCCCTATTCCCTGGGTCACCAATCTCAACCAACCTCGATAAATAATAAACAATGCAAAATTTATTACCCTAATAAAACACAGAGATAAATAATTCAGCCCAAGAAAGATGATCTACTTAAATATTAAAATAAAGTGTTAGTGATCTATAAAATAAATAATCATCCAACCACCCCATAGTATTCGCTTGCCTCAGATGTATCAGATATATGAATACTTGTATTAATAAATCCGTATTAATGTAGGTTCAATAGAGTTGGTGATCTGCAGCCTTCGTTTCCATGCCGGCCTTGCAATAAACGATCCACGATTATCTCAATACCGTTCATCAAGCAGCTCTCGATTACCATCTTTATGATAGCACTGAGGTTGAGTGTAGGTCACCTGATGGAGAATAAAACGGCGAATTGCTTGTTCATTTTGGTCTATTAGAAACGAAATTGGTCCACGTGCAGGATATTGGAAGCCATGGTGATTAACTTTAGTACTGTTATGATAGTGACCGCATGATCATCAAGAAACTAAAGGACTCATTTGAAGCTCGTTTAATTTACTATATATCTATAACATCAAGGGTTTTACTCAAAACAAACCCTGCTTCAGGTGTTTAGTCATGAGCAAATCTCCGTGACTGCTAACCGTCGCAAATGCTCACTTTCATAATTACCTTATCTAGGCAAATGATTAGCTATCTCATGCCCTTGTGTTGTAGGATGAGTATATTCCTCCACTTCGAAGAGATCAAATATTCTATTTTCTAGGTTATAATATATTCAATACATGAAACACAGCTCAATTAACTCTTAACTGATTTCTACATATTAAACTTCGCTAAACAAAAGCGTAATCAAACCCAAATTCTGGGATTAGCTTGTAAAGCAACTCTTCGGTAATTTTACAAATTGCAAACAAGAAACATTTATGGCGTTCAAATTGCTGGTCTGTTATAATGTTTTGGTTATTTTACAAGTTCTCTTTTTATTAGTTCACGTTTTTTTGTACCATGATAAATTTAAATGAAATTTTAGCAGCCTCAAGTGGCTGAAATGAAAAAATCAAAGGGTATTCTATTAAGAAAACAAAGGTATTCGCCAATATATACAACGTGAAATTTATTTCGGGAATTTAGGTAAAATAACCTAGATATTAGAACTACAAACCGATCCCAGATGTTGGGTTCAATGACCCAGTTGTTAGGGGTAATTGTCTGACAAAATTAAAATGCACAGCTAATAAATTACATAAATATTTTAGGCTGAAAAAAATGAACATAAATGCTAATTGTCATATCGGATATGAGATACGAATAAACGTATATCCTGCCCATATTATATCTGTAACAAGAATGTGTTTTCCACCGTCATCGACTCACCTGAAATACAATTATTCATTTAATCCTAATTCTGTTGATATCGGCAAATGAAGATATTGCGTATACCCTGTGCGCACAACCAAAATAACAATTTAGAGCCTATCCGAACTAAAACTTTTATCAACGGAGCATTGATATTTACTGAAAACCTGGCGGAATATGAAGACTACGAAAAAATCATTATACTCAATATCCATGAAATTAGTCACCATTCAGCAAACATGGAAACTTTCTCATATCAAAAAACATATACACAGAACAATCAACGCTAGAAATGAAAAATTATGATATTTGTTACCAATTAAAAAAATTCTCACGTCAAAATTAGAAGTATGTTTATTGACATACTTTACCGTTGAAATGCAGTCAGTCACAAATCCGGCACGCTCACTATTGCCTCTTTGGCGAGGTTAGTCTGGTTGCATGTTACGAAAAACTGATTTACCTTACGTAAGTCAATATTCTAATCTTAGTAAGCCCTTGCATTGTTCAAATCTTGATAGCCCTTGTAGTGTCCTAATCTTACTACGTCATTGCAATGTTCTAATCTTGCTAAGCCCTTGCAATGTTCTAATCTTGCCACGCCCATGCAATGTTCTAATCTTGCCACGCCCATGCAATGTTCTAATCTGTATATGCCCATAAAATGTTTTAATCTTGCTACGCCATTTCAATGTTTTAATCATTATACACCCATGCAATGTTCTAAACTTACGCTGAGGAAACACTAAGTCCATCATCTCGAACAATCGAATCAATTGAAACAGTCGATATACTTTGAGTCGATTAATGCATGAAGATCGGGTTTTTATTTCAGCGCATTTGTTTGATGTGAACTTTAATAAATGATAATAAGCAATTCTTCAGCATGCAACACATGCATTTTTTTCGATGACTTCACTCGTGTAACCGACTTTTGGTTCAGCTGTAGTCCAGGCATCTATGCTCACACGATGGCCTCAGTGTGTTATCGCTAGCAACATTTGTTCTGCTCATTACACATATGTAGAGAGCAGAGGTAAGCAGGCGGTACCATCAAAGTACCGACTGTACTGGAAGCGGTAGTGACAAAAAATATAACCGACTACTGATTTCGGGTGGAAAATTTGTGAAGGAAGGCTGCAGTTATTGCCCGAAAATGATTACCCATATTGCCATTTGTGCGACGCAAAATGTGACATGTACTCAGATATGCTAAGCTCCGGTATAACCACTCTAGCAATAGATCATTGAATGGGTCGTGATCATCTACTAAAAAAGCATTCCTCAATGGTGAATAGAAGGTTAGGAACAATGCCGGCAAACTCGCATTTACGAAGACTATCAGGAGGGGATTTATGTTGAATGAAGATTGAGATTGTCGGAAACCTCATTTCAAAACAATCTTGATCCGCGCTGCGCCTGTCGTTCAACAAATAAGTATAACCGCCCACCCTAAGGCTAGGAAACCGCCTCCATTTAATACGGTACCCAGGCTAAGAGGAGAGGATGGGCTAGCCAATATCTGAAAATAAATTTTTCCACTCATTTCTCAAGAAATTAGTGGGATGACTTCCCGAGTCCTGGACCTTTAGGTAGATTAAATGGAAAGTTGTCAATCAGAGCGGAGACGTGATAGTTTAGAATCGGACGATATACCATCATTGGTCCTACCACGCGTCACAAGGTGCAAAGGTCAGTTGGAAGTCCTTGTGTGAGCTATGGAAACGTAGCGTCGCTGGATGGCCAACCTCTGCCTTGAGGAAGGTATACAGATACATGTTCAATTCACCAAGCGAATGCAACGTATAAGAAATATATAAGTACGCCACGATCAGGCTGTATTGAACTGATTGTATCAGATCGTGAACATTGGTCCCTCATTGAACATTGAATCCCCCCACAAGTAAAGTATGTTACAGCTAACCTCTATATGAACAAGAATTTTCTAGTAAAACTACACACGAACAAACATCACCCGTACAACCGTTGGGAACACACACTCACACACACACACACACGTATGATCGCACACACTCACACTCACACTTACACACACAAACACTCCCCCACCCTTGACAACATGCATACAGAAATGAGTTTAAGGAAAATTTACTTATGTTTACTAAGGAATTAGAATATTTAAAAGCTAGATGCAAATATCGAATAAGGGTTAGTTACAAATAAAAGGTATTCTACGTTGGTTCACTAACATATCTAAGGATATAAACACTAGATAGACAGCATAAAAAACAGACGATCCTACGAAAACGCTGAGATTTCTCACGGGAAATTCAACCTAATATATCTACGCACTTTCAATCTGCACGGCTGTCTGGCTATCAATTCCTCCTGGAAATGTTCCAGTCAGCGGAACTTTGCCATGGCCAAGAAAGAGTTGTAACGGCAATGGACCGAATCCCACACCATCAAGATTATCGTCGTGACGGACTCAAGTAGGTGGAGTCACAGCGATGTGCTCACTGATGACCTTCCGGGATGCAAGATGATTCTTTGCGCTCAATTTCCCGCAGCGCTGCACGACTGACTATCTTGGGCGGTGCTCGCTGTCTGAACGCTGCGGTTAATTTCTGGCCTTGAGTCCTCTGCTTGCACTTGCGTTAGCATCTGCTCAATATTATTAATTGCCATCAGTTGTGCTTGCAATAATCTGTAGGGAACATCGAAATATGTGTTATTTATGGTTACGTATAACTTGTGCGACTACTCTGCCATGTTATGTGCGGTCGGTGAGTTGTGTGGGAGAGTGCTGATCAAAAGGATTGAAGAATGTGCGGATTGCGCAACAGGAGAGAAATAGAGTGGCTTTATGAGTGGTACGGGGAGTGCCGATCAGATTTTTGCAGTACGACTGGTCTGTTAGAAGTACCTTGCATAGGGTAAGGATGTGTTCTGGGCCATCATGGATTTTGAAAAGGCATACGACAGGACTGACATAGCAGCGCTGGGGAGGGTGTTGCGTTGAATGGTGTGGGCGGAAATCTGTTGAAAGCGGTGCAGAGTTTCTATGTTGGCAGCCGAGCATGTGTCAGAGTGGGAAGCGAGGTGCGTGATTAGTTCACAGTGAAAGTGGGTTTGAGACAAGGCTACGTGATGTCTCCCTGGCTGTTCAATATCTACATGGATGGTCGAGGAGGTGAACGCGAGTGTGATGGGTCGTGGCTTGGAGCTGTTAAAAGCGAATGGGCGGAGTTGGCAGTTGAGCCAGTTGCTATTTGCTGATGATACGGCCCTGGTTGCGGATTCGGAGGAGAAGCTATGTAGGCTAGGGTCTGAGTTTGGTAGAGTGTGTGAGAGGAGGAAGCTTCGAGTGAACGTGGGTAAGAGTAAAGTAATGAGATGCTCGAGGACTGTCGATGCGAGCAAAATTCGTGTCACCCTAAATGGAGAGCTTTTGGAGGAAGTTGCTTCGAACCAGAACGGGGATGGTGAAGAAGTTGGATGACAGAGTGGATGCACGTGTTCTGAGATGGCTCGGGTACATGGTGAGGATGGATGAAGGGAGATTGGTGAAAAAGGTGATATAGGCGGGGGGGAGTGGGCGTAGGCCTAAAGGTAGACCAAAAAAGTTTGGTTGGATGAATGGTGTGAAGCAGGCGTTAGAAAGGAGTGACTTGAATGTGGAGGTTGCAAGAGAGCGTGCAATGAATAGACGTGAGTGGAGAATGGTTGTGAATGGTTGAAATTTAACGCTGCCCTGATGTACTTTCCCGACCTTGGCGTCTGGTTATGAAACGGGATAGCCGTGGGGGGTTGGGGGGCGGTCATCATGACTCAGCAGTGGTAAACCAGTCACGCTGTCGGGCCCTGCTGCTGACACGGACCTCGAACCGCACTCGTGACCCAGAGTGTGTGCTGTGGGGTTTTCAACTGGGCCCTTGAGCGCAAATGGGTTAAATTGTGTGAGTGTGATCGTGTGAGGGTGTGTGATGCGCCCTGTCGTCGACCACCCCAGTACCCTGTGATTCGGCCTAGTGTCTGTATCTGTCTGTATCTGTATCTGTATAACTTGTGTAAAGTCGTCTGGTGAACGATCTGTGTGCAAGTTTCAAGGTGAGCTAAGATGAAGTCTTCCACATCTTCAAAAATATAATTCAAAATATGACATGACTGGTGTGTTTAGCATCTACCCTAGTCTGCATGTGCCAGCAGTGAGTGAACAATTTATCATGCAATGTAGAAATAGTTGTCCATGTGTGAAATAGGTAGCTATTATATAACATCAACTGATGGTGCTGCCCTGAGCCAACACTCATAAAATTTGGCTACTTGTGCGTTTAGGTTCAGTTGAAAAATACAAGTACTCAACTATTCTCAACTTCTTTGATGAGAATTCGTTATTCCTTAGTTTTATTCCTAAAATTATGATCCGCCTGTTACAATTATTATTGAGGAATTTCTCGATGACAAAGTTTCAAAATGTATGGTTAGCAATACCGTACACTATAATGAATTGAAACGTTGAAGCAGCTGAAACAGTTTGTCACAAGAAGATCGTAGAGTTTAAATGTCATGATTTCATTTTATAGTTATTCCATATCAAGGAACCAATTTAAGCCTCTATTCAAGTCATTAGAAGTTTAAGGAGCAACCAAAGCCTTACGCATTGACCTATCGATTGTAACAATACATAAAATACCTAGAAGAAATCTTTCATAATCTATAAGGCCTAGACACCAACTAGAACCACACTGAGGCAAGTCTCTACGTGACCCAAATTGACATGAGCGCAATTTTAACGATACGAAATATAATTCTACATTACGCAAAGTTATGACGTCGGTTGTTTTTCCTCTTCTCACATAGTTAGAAATTTGGATATGGTTGTAAGACAGCGCGAAAACTACAAGTCAACAATATATCAGCATTTTTCTAGTAGGTCATTAAGTATAATTCTCCATTTAGATGCTCAACCGAGTTTCAAATGATTACACAGTTGAAGTAAATACAAAATTCGGGTTTGGATCAATTATTACAGGATGTATCAAGGTAATTAGCATTTCTTGGCTAATGATTATGTATATCCGATAATTTCATATTCTTATTTAATGAATCGCGATCATTGTACTGTAAAAAGTTTTAATTGCGTATCGTGAAAAATTGGAAATTACTTCGATTTTCCAGTTTCAGAATATTCATGGTTTAGAAACGATGACTTTCCTGCGATGTGAATTGTGAGTTAAGTGTACTTTATGAGCAATTATTTTTTGGTAGGATTCGAGGCAGCAGCTATCCAGTACCAAATTGCATATGCATACTCGCACAAAAAAAATGTTTTGTTTATAAGCATCCAGTGAGCAGCAAATGTCTCTATTGTTCACATGCATGCACGTTGATAATGAACGGGCAAACTTTTATCCAATGTGTTGACCTCTCAGGCTCAATGTTGGAGAAAATGGAGCAATAAGCTCGTGAAATACTCTCACTCTTCATCTTCTGGTGAGATTGATTGAAATCAAACAATAATTCAGGACTCGTGGTTGCAAACCGTTGCATGGAAACACGTACCTATAAAATTTTTTAGGTAACTATACTTACTCAAGAAATATTTGTGTAATAATACGCAACCATTTTTTCATAGTTTTCCATAAACATGACACATAAATATTCAATTTGCCATTATGTATTACCACCCTGTCAAGTTAATTGTTTATATAATGCATTAAAAATATATTATGGAACATCGTGCCTAGTTCAATATTACACAGAAATATTTTATACATAGTAAGACTTTATCACAATCTGATGCTCCAACTGTGCTCCGTAGAGCACAGTTGGAACAACTACACCCTGATGCAACGCTCTCTTTTCTTCCCTCCCCGACGTCCTACAGCTCATCACACTCTGGACATCACCTCAGTTTCCAGTAGTTCAGGGTTCTCCACATATGAACCCAGATACTTAAAACCCTGAACTTCATTCAATAACTCTCCATATAGAAGGAAACTAATTCTGCTCGCATCGACATCCCTCTAGTATCTCATTACTTTAATTTTACCAACGTTCTGAATCCGCCGCAAGTGATGTGTCATCCGTAAACAGTAACTGGCTCAACTGCCAACTCCGCCCATTCGTTTCCAACAGCTGAACGCCCCGCCACAATATACTCGCGTTCACCTGCCTGACCACTCCGTCCATCTAGGCATTGAACAGTTAGGGAGACATAACGAAGTCTTATCTCAGACCCAATTTCACTGTAAACCAATCGTTTACCTCGCTCCCCACTCTAAACATGCTCTGCTGTCAACATAGAAACTTTGAACTGCTACCAACAGATTTCTGCCCATTCCATACAAACGCAACACCCCCCACAGGGCTTCCATTTCATCCCTGTCGTAAGTCTTTTCCAAATCTATGAAGGGCAAAAATTTATCCCTATAACTTACCAATCACACATAATAAACTGATACCTCTGGTGTTGCAGCATTCATGTTTACCTCTTTGGTCCTTGCACAACGGAACAATGCAAGCACTGCGTCACTCAATCGGCACCTCGCCCGCCACACAACACAAGTTCAGTAGCCTCATCATCCATTCGACAATCGTTACGCAACAAGTAGTTTCTCTCCCGAAACGGGCCTCCGTGCACCACTACACACAACAACAATGCAAGCCTCTCTGTCTTCCTCGCCATCCAACAATTCATCAAACTGGTTTCCCCACTTTTTTCCGTACATCACCACTTTCTAACAACAATTGGCCTAGTCATGTTTCACCGCCTC
>SDVV010037815.1:0-10797 GCA_016164225.1 Gammarus roeselii
TCTACTCACAAGCTTCTCTGCCACCGGCGTTAGGGACCATACACCGCTAATGATACTTCTGCACAGCTCTACTCACAAGCTTCTCTGCCACGGGCGTTCGGGACCATAGACCGCTAATGATACTTCTGCACAGCTCTACTCACAAGCTTCTCTGCCACCGGCGTTAGGGACCATAGACCGCTAATGATACTTCTGCACAGCTCTACTCACAAGCTTCTCTGCCACCGGCATTAGGGACCATACACAGCTCATGATACTTCTGCACAGCTCTACTCACAAGCTTCGCTGCCACCGGCGTTAGGGACCATACACCGCTAATGATACTTCTGCACAGCTCTACTCGCAAGCTTCGCTGCCACCGGCGGTAGGGACCGTGAATATGACTGAAGCGATGGTGTTTGTCAGCTCCTTTTGATTTTACTTGCTTGTAAAGTCATGTGATTTTCCTATGTCCAGCTAAGTAACGATATTATTGTTTTATTTGTCCTAGACAAGCGTCCGAGCAGCAGTCGCAGCAGCAGCGAGCGCAAACGTGACCGCGATTCGCAGCACCGCAGCAGTGGAGGCCACCGCAGCAGCTCTTCCCGAACGCGCCTACGCCAAGAACGCCTCTGCGACCGCTTCCTCGCCAAGCTGACGGGCGTCGAGGAGCGGCCGAGGGCGCGGAGACGCTCCAAGCGCTCGTCCTCCACCGTTCAGGACCAGCAGGAGGGGCAGGCAGTGGGGCAGCAGCTGCAAACGCTGCACGAGCACCCAACAGGGAGCACTCGCGGCCCCGCCCCGGCTGACGCGTACACCGCCCGTCGACTTGAGTACCTCAAACAGCAGGAAAACGCACGACGCCGCCAGACCTTCTTCCAGCAGTACGAGCGGCTCCAGCAGCAGAGGTTTGGGGAAGCGCTTTCACCGCCCTTTCCGCACTCCTTCAGGGAGGCCGTCGAGCCACCGCCGGGCGTGCCTCACAATCCACTGCCACGCGTGCGCAGCCACCTCCCCCCTCCGCCTCCACCACCCCCTCCCCCACGGCATGATAACGACTCAGACTCTGATCAGGAACGACTGGGAGGTGGACCGACTCAACAGCGACGGCATCGGCGGCCCAGACACGGCTCTGGGACCAGTTCGCGCTCCCTCGGTGGCACTGGCCCTACAGATAGTCAGAGAGGGACCCCTTCAGCACGCGGTAGCTATGGCCCAGCTAATACTCGGCAGCCGCTACCGGCCGGGCTACCACGGTCACGTTCGAGCAGGCAGCGATTCTCGACCCCCGATGATGAAAATAACAAACCCGATGACCTCATGCACCGCGTTGGTAATGACGTTGAAGCCTTGCTAAGCCTCCAACAAGAGTCTTCTGTCCGGAGACCTCGTGATATTAGAGTAATTGAATGCTACAGTAATTCATCGATACATGTTGATAATGTCGAACAAATCGAATCTGAGATTAGAGAGCTATTGTTACCAAATGCCTTTGCAAATAGTAACGCCACGAGTCATGATCCAATTAATTTAAGACTGAATAGACATGACAATAAAAATTCTGAGAGTAGGAGGTCTCGTGGTAGGGCGTCGATGATACTTGGCAATGTTCCTACGTCAATCGTTTGTGAGGGTGATGATGTCGAGAGCCATCCTTATGGCACCGCGGTGGTGAACATTGGCGACTGTGTGAGCAGCGCCGTGGCTGCTGACCCTAGCATACTAGGGCCACATAACCTGTACCAGCACCAGGACTTGCCTGCCCCTGATTACCCCATGCAGCCTGGCCAGGACTTCCATCCTGAAATATCGTCCGTCGCGGACTACCCTCACCTGCCGCTTCCGGATTACCCAATGGACGGTGGCTACTCTCCGGCCGATACAGACTCCTTCCACTTGGACGACTCCAGAGTGAACACCATCCTAGAAGAAGACGGCGAAAACTCCTCCGCTAACGTGTCTGCTTCGGACAACAGTTTCCAGCGGGACGGCGCGACCACGCGGGATAACTCGGAGGGCGGTGCCGCCTCGTGTGACCCAACACCCACAGACTACGAAAACGTGACGACTGGATTACAGCTCAGCTTCACTGACGCTCTGTCGCTCAGCTCACGAACTGTTGCTGATCAGGAAGGTGCTACTGTACTTGGTTCTCCATCTGGTGCTGGTGGTTATAGCACATCTACAGACACTTTGATAGAAACGAGGACTGCTGGATGTAACCGATTGGAGGAGCTTGAAGTAGCTTCAGAATCCTACAAAACACCCGCTGAAGAGACTCTGGTTCCGTCTGCTGGCGACAACACTAGTGATGTGAAAGATTGCAAAAATAATTTTGTCGGCGCTGAAGGTGACAGCAGCGTAGTTTGCACAAGTGTCAATGCGGAGAAAGAAGCTGCTAGAGGATCGTCTTCCAAGGCGGAGGACAAGTCGAGGTCTGATCCGAGCGAGAGCAGCAGCAGCAGTGGTGGCAGCAGCAGCGACGGAGACGTGCTGTCGGAGGATGAGCTCAATGACGAAGTTGTGGCACTGGCGCTGCAGGAATCTGAAGTCGCAGCGGCCTGGCGGGCCAGAGCAAGGTCAGTGGAGGGTGTTGGAAGACTTGAAACTGGGGTGGGGCCCGGCATGGTGGCAAGGCAAAAATGGATGCTAGAAGACGTGATGGCGTGGTTGGCCAAGGCTAGGTGAGACGAGGGTGTTGCAGACTTGACAATGGGGCGGGTCAAGGTAAAGTGAAGGTTTTGGAAGACTTGATTGAGAGGTTGAGAGAGGGCGGAGCAAAGTGAGGGTAAGGTTTTGGAACAAGTGATTGTAAGAGCGGGCCAGGGCATAGTGAGGAGAGGGTGTGGGAACACATGCCAGCCGAGGCGGGCCAGGACAGAGTGAGGGAAGAGTGTTGGAGGTCACATGTTAGTGAGGTGGACCAGAAGCAAGGTGAGATGGTGTGGGAAAACAGACAAGTGTTTTTTTAAGCTAACGAATTGGTGTCCACAGCAGCTGCGATTACCTCCCATTCTTAAATATGGCCGCATGGGTCGTGTCATGTGCGTTGCAGCTTTGATTGCATTTGCGCCAATTTGAAGATATGTATTTTTTTGTAACTTCGATGATTTATTTGCGGGATACGCGCTCGCTTCTAAACGGCCTATGCCTTGCCCAGGTTCAGCGACCCCCGCGACCTGATCCAGCGGTTGTTTGTGTGCATCTCTGGCGTGGCCGACCAGCTACAGACCAACTACGCAAGCGACCTCCGCCGCATTCTCAAGACAGTGTTCTTGCTTAACCAGACCAGCGCCGAGGAGGAAGAAAACGATCTCCAGGAGGCCAAGAAGGAAGCCAAAGGCCTCACAGATCACGATGGACACTCGACCAGCAATGGTCAGTCCACTTTCAAGGGTTAGTCATGGTGAACCTTCCTTAGGAATGTTGGGTTCACGGACCGCCCGGAGACGTGTTTCAATCAGGGGGGGGAGGAGAAAGTAGCACACCACCCTCGTTTTCCTCTTCAGACTTCCCTCTTCTTCACCATTCAGTATCTAATATTTTCCCTTATTCTGAACATTATTGATTGATATGTACCTCATTTGCTTCTGATGTTTAGTTTACATGTTCTTCAACTCATCTCTTTCCTCTTTCTCCTTCTTGACCACCCCTTGAATAGTCGTTGCCCACCTGTCGTTGATTTTCTTCTTTCCGGTGGCTAATAACGGCCAAGTTGCGCTCTTTCAGTCACGCAAACTTTTTCTACGACTCCTCATTTTCTACTTGTCATTCTTGCTGTTCTTATGCTTGAGATTCCCTACGTTGTGTGTAGATCTCATGCATGGAATCCTTTTTCCTGTCTCTTCTTTATCTTCCCCTCTGCAGGTGCTGGGGTTGCAATTGTCCCCGGTACCTTAGGGATGACAACGTATCCGTGAGGTTCTTGAGCAGGGCAGGCCGAGTGAGAACGCTCCATGCTGCCACCCGGGTAGTGCTTGGACCATATGGCCTCACTACTTTGGTAGTTACTCTACTTCCTGCGTCTACCGCACTCTGAATATGTGCGATTCTTCTTTTGACCTCGAGTAGTTGAGTACTCCAACTACTTTCGTTCAGGCCGTCACAGAGGAGCTCGGCGCGCGATGCAAACTGACGTGCCTCGTTACAAACACTTCTTCCATATTCACTGACGTTCCTCAATTAAAATTAACTACAATCCTTGGGAGTAAGGTATAATCTCACTCGCAAATTATGATGATAATTACTATTATGATCATAAGATGGAGATGCATGCTTAGATTTCTGTTTCAACTTTGAACAGGTATTGTATCAAATTCAAATAATTAAAATATGTCCATGCCACTTACTGTCTCCATTTAGGGATCTTTACGCAGTCTTGTCATGCCGTGCAGCCGTGTTCCACCCTTCACTGAAGCACTAAACGCCACTTTGTTAACTGGCTTCATCCAGATTCGGAGTCATTGAGCGTGGAGAGCGCAGAGGACGCTCTGGCCGGCCTGGGCAGTTCGCAGCCCTCCTCCCCCCGCCGCTTCTGCCGTCCCACTCACTCTGACTCCCCCTCCCTGCCACCCACCATTTGCGTACCTCCCTCCGTCTTCAACGAGCATGCCCTCCTCCAGTTCTCAGAGGTCACGCAGGTTAGTCATTTGACGGGGGGCCACAGGCTCTGAGCCTTTGTTGCCGGCAGTGGTCAATTCTGCTTGGTTTTCTTTGAATAAAATTCAGTTATTACATGATCACAAGGTCTGTTTTGACGCCTGAGAGATTTCACTGAGTGACAAGGGATGAAGATAGAAAATGAAGGGTCAACAACAATGACAAACTTCTATAAGTTGTATGAGCAGTGTTCGACGCCTGCGCGTTGTTGGTAAACTTAGTGGTGACTAGTGAGTGCAACTATCTACCCTTTAAGACTTGAGTAGTAAAGAGTTGAAGGGTAACTGAAGGGATTTTTTTATATTTGTTTTTCTGGTTTATTCGAAAGACATTTACCCGCAAAAAAATTATTGTGCGCTTGGAAATAAGATTTTTGAGTTTCAGAAATGGGAGCCTCTCATGACGTTGTTTTTCTTCAAGGTGATCTTACATGGCAATGAGTCTTGTGTGGGACCCTAAACTAACATGGCGACCCCACATTACAGCCCTGGAGACCTGCTGCATAAGGTCAGCGGGACTAATCCTCACGTTAACATCCTTCAAATTCAGTGCCGATATGGACACCGGCATGACGTTGATCAGAACGATTATACGCCCACGCTTTGACTAAGGAGCTGTTGTTTACGGTTCAGCAGCCAAAACCAACTCTCGAACCCCTCTCGATCATCTATGCACATCACAACAGGCGCGTTCCGTTCAACTCTCATCGAGTTCCAGAAAGTGCTAGCTAACTAGCTTCCACTGCCGCTCCGGCGAGGCCAACTCTCTGCAATACTATGTCAAGACTAGTAGCCTAATCAACAACCCAGCACTCGACTACATCTCCAACATTTCCAAAAAACGCATCTTCGCGACTAAGAAGAATATATGTTGACCATTTTCCCCAACACGTGGACAACTTACTGACCTCGATGAACTTCAATCGCAAGGCTATTAAGCCTTCATTCTCCAACAGATTTTTTCAAGTCAAACACACACACACATACATAAATGATCAACCCACCGTTAGTCAATCTAAATTTGTAATTCTACACCATAGCATCTACTCCAATCAACACGTATCTTCAACTCCAGGAACAATATTCAGTGTACCATCTATATATACACTGACGGCTCCAAAACCTCGAATGAAGTTGGAGCTGCCTCTGTGTGCGGGAAACTTCACGTTCGGTTAGCCTCTCACAAGAAGCCTCTGTGTTCTCTGCAGAGCTGTACACAGAGGCTTATAACAATAACAGATCGCCAGTCTGAGTGCCCAAATTCATCTCAAAATTCTGCACTATGAACACTTTGCTCTTCGTGAAGTGCTGCACGATCTCTGTACAATGCCCGAGACGGGTCAAGCGGTCGAGTTCTGCTGGATAAATGGTCACGTGGAAATAAAGGGAAATAAGCTCGCAGATTCCCTTGCTAAACTGGCCTCTACCCACCATGAACAGCTTATCACCATTCATTATCAAGACAGGTCTCCTATAGTCAACTCCATCCCAATGGAAGGACGTGTGGCAACCGAGTGGGCAAAAAATGCTTTTAGTTACTCTCGGTTGGAGAATGGGAACTTAGGTGTTCATCAGCCGCTTGTGCGTGGGACACACTTGGAAAACTCGCAACCACCTTATGGATGTAGACATGGGACCGGACGCGCCACTATACCCTTGTTGCCACCCAGGTGACACTCTGTATGAAATGCTTGCCGAGGGATTGCAATGCACTCGCTGCTGCCCGACGTGCCTTCTTAAATCCCCCGTGTAACCTACAAAGGTTACTCACTGACCTACCCTACCGGAAATGCTAAACGCTTTCGGAAAACATACCGGCCTATACGAGCAGTTTAAACCCCGAACATTCTGCAAGCGAGGTGGTCTCTCCCTCCCACAACGCGCAGATACAACAATATGTTTACGTAGATACGCGTTAACTCCGTTACTGTACGCACCAGCATGCGTGTACACCACAATCGAATGTTTTATTTAATTTAATTCTGACGAGACGAAGTACATTTTTCCGCACCCGAGAATGTTTGAACCAACCAGAATCCATTATGTTTGTGCCCTACTGGAGCGCCTGCGATAACTCGCGTTGAGGCTCCGGTGGAAATTTCTCCATACGTGAACTACAAAATGCAATTGACCACACTCGTGAAACCTCACCCGGGCCGGACCGAGTGCACATCAACATGATCAAACACCTTCCTGACAACTCTCTCCAGCACCTACTAAATGTGTTCCCAACCAATAGCGGGAATCCGTAATTATCCCGATACCCAAACCCGGAAAATGTCACAGCGACCCTTATAACTATCGTCCCATTGCCCTAACTAGCGTCCTATGTAAGACTATGGAAAGAATGATGAACTCACGCCTAGTCGACTACCTTAAAATGCATGCAGGGCTTAACAACATCCAGTGCGATGGCCGTAAGCGCCACATCACAACGGACCACCTCGTACGATTAGAATCAGACATTGGACAGGCCTTCGTCCGAAGAGAACATGTGGTTTCCATATTTTCCGACGTCGAAAAAGGATACGACACTACGTGGAAATACGGGATCATGAAGGATCTTCACTGTAAAGGTTTGAGAGGTCGGCTACCACTGACTTTTCATCCACCAATTTCCGTCATATCCGCAAGAAATGGGCGTCCCCCATGGAAGCGTCCTCAGTGTCACTCTTTTTATCTTCAAAATCGATCAGTTAGCCGATATTCTTCCCCGAGACGGAAGATTGCTCTCATCACTATACGTGGACGACCTACAAATAAGCTACATACACCCCAGCCTCATAACAATTCAACATGAACTCCAGAAGTGCCTAAACCTACTCGAGAACTGGGCTTCCCTAAACGAATTCCGATTCTCGCCCTCTAAAACTGAAAGCTTGCACTTTACCCTTGTGCCCGGTTTACACCTGAAACCAGCCCTAACGCTACACAACACATCTTTAGCATACGAAGAAACGATCAAATTCCTGGGTCTTATGTGGGACCCGATTCTCACGTGGCGACCCCACATCGCAGCCCTGGCGACTCGATGCACAAAGTCGATAGGACTCATCCAATCGGTAACATCCCTAAAGTTCGATGCCGACATGGACACCGGAATGACGCTGTGCAGAGCAATAATACGATCGCGCATGGACTACGGAGCCGTTGTCTACGGATCTGCAGCCAAATGTACTCTCGACCCTTTTTCGACCATCGCAAACAATGCTTTGCGTATCACGACCGGCGCGTTCCGCTCCACTCCAATCGAATCCCTTAACGTGCTCGCTAACAAACTTCCACTTCCGCTCCGGCAAGATGAACTTTCACTACAATACTATTTTAAGACTAGCAGTCTAATCAACAACCCAGCAATCAGTCACATCACCAACATATCCGAAAAGCACCTTTTTTCGGCTAAAATGATTATATGCCGACCGTTTTCCCTACGTGTGGATAACCTGCTGACCTCGCTAAACATCAATTGTAAAGCTATTAAGCCTTCATTTTCCTATCGAATCCTTCAAATTATTACCCCATTATGGATGATCAACCCACCACCGGTCAACCTAGACCTGCAAATGTACCCTAAAGCAACTACTCCAACCAACGCGTACCAGCAGGAATTCCTAAGACTACTCGAGGAAGAATATTTAGAGCACCGTCACATATACACTGACGGCTCCAAAACCGCGGACGGAGTGGGAGCCGCCGCTGTGTGCGGGGACGCCCCACTCTCGGCCACCCTCCCACAAGAGGCCTCCGTGTTCTCTGCGGAGCTTCGCGCACTCGAACTAGCCGTCTCAATCGCAAAAAACACATCGCTTCCCCATATACGTCGTATTCTCAGACAGTCTGAGTGTCCTCACCCAGCTTAAAACATTGCACTATGAACATCCAGTTCTACGTAAAATGCAGCACGATCTTTTTATTATTACCGAGACGGGTCAGGCAGTGGAATTCTGCTGGATCCCCGGGCACGCGGGAATAAGAGGAAACGAACTTGCAGACTCGCTTGCTTAACTGGCATCTAATCACCATGAACAATTTTTTGCAGTACACAACCAGGACTGGTTCCCTATCATCAACTCCCATATAACATCCCGATGGGATGAAATGTGGCAAATGAGTGGACAAAAAATGATTCAGTCAAACCCTCAGTCGGAGAATGGAAAACAAAGTTCACCAACAGAAAAGACCAAGTGTTAATCAACCGCTTGAGCACGGGACACACGTGGATAACTCACAACCATATGATGGTTGTCGACATAGGACCAAACGTGCCACCTTGCCCCTGTTGCCACCAAGTGGCTATCAGCGTGAAACACTTACTATGAGGATTGCAACGCACTCGCGGCAGCCCGACGACCGTTCCTAGATCCCCCGTGCAACCTACAAAGCCTACTCTCGGACCCAACCTACCGTAAAAGCTTATAGCTGGGTGCACGGAAAAGAGAAGAGTTAGAGGAGTGGTTGCTGGTGAAGTCGGTGGTGGCTTATGAATGCTACAAAGAGAGGAGAAACGAGATGAAGCGGGTGGTGAGGAGAGTCAAAAGGGACGCTGATGCCAGGTGGGGCAGACGGTTGTGCCCGAATTTTGAGGAGAACAAGAAGATGTTCAGGAAAGAGGTGAAGAGGGTGAGAAAGGGAAAGACCGGAAAAGAGGAAGTGGTCAAAGATGAAAACGCCAGTTGTTGTTGGAAAGTGGTGATGTACGGAAGAGGTGGGCCGTGTATTTTGATAAGTTGTTGAATGTCGATTATGACAGAGAGGCTGACATTGGTGCTGTGGGTGGTGGTGCTCGGATGCCAGTTTTGGGAGAAACTTGTGGTGGACATTACCAGGGAAAAGGTGCAGGAGGCGATGGAGGTGATGAAAACAGGGGAAGCCCCTGGTTTGGATGGCGTTGCGACCGAGTACATGAAGAAGGTTGTGGCAACGATTGTCGAATGGTTGGTGAGGTTACTGAACTTGTGTTTTGTGGCAGGCGTGGTACCGATTGAGTGGCGCAGTGCCTGAATTGTTCCGCTATATAAGGGCAAAGGAGATGAAAATGATTGCTGCAAGTCGAGAGGCATCAGTCTGTTATGTGTGGTTGGTAAGTTGTACTGGGGAGTGCTGATCAAAAGGTTTAGAGACTGTACGGACTGCGTAATTGGAGAGGAATAGTGTGGCTTCAGGAGCGGTAGAGGGTGTGCCGATCAGATTTTTGCAGTGAAACCGGTCTGTGGGAAGTACCTTGTCAAAGAAAGAGCGTGTTCTAGGTCTTCTTGGATCTGGAGAAGGCATATGACACGATTGACAGAGAAGCGCTGTGTAGGGTTCTGCGTTTGTATGGAGTGGGCGGACATCTTCTGAAAGCGGTGCAGAGTTTCTATGTTGGCAGCCGAGCATGTGCCAGAGTGGGAAACGAGGTGAGTGATTGGTTCACAGTGAAAGTGGGACTGATACAAGGCTGCGTGATGTCTCCCTGGCTGTTCAACCTCTATATGGATGGAGTGGTCAGGGAGGTGAACGCGAGTGTGCTGGGTCGTGGCTTGGAACTGTTGGTTTCGAATGAGCGGGCTTGGGAGTTAAGCCAGTTACTATTTGCGGATGATACGGCCCTGGTTGCGGATTCAGTGGAGAAGCTATGTAGGCTAGTGTCTGAGTTTGGTTGAGTGAGTGAGAGGAGGAAGCTGCAAGTGAACGCGGGTAGAAGTAAAGTGATGAGATGCTCGAGGACTGTCGATGCGAACAAAATTAGTGTCCCCCTAAATGGTGGAGAGCTCTTGGAGGAAGTTCAGTGTTTTCAGTATGTGCTGTAGGACGTTGAGGATGGAAGCAAAGAGAGGGCTGTATGAGGGTGTTGTTGACCAAGCTATGCTCTACGGAGCTGAGACTTGGGGGGATGAGAGCAGTGGAGAGAAGAAGAAGGTTGAATGTTTTCGAGATAAGATCTTTGAGGATCATACCTGGTGTAACGCTGAGAGACCGGATCACCAACGACGTGGTTCGAATCAGAACAGGGATGGTGAAGAAGCTGGATGACAGTGGATTCGCGTGTTCTGAGATGGTTGGGCACGTGGTGAGAATGGATGAAGGCGAGTGGACGTAGGCCTTGAGGGAGACCGAAGTATGGGTGGGTGAATGGTGTGAAGCAGGTGCTAAGAAGGAGAGACCTAAGAGTGGAGGTAGC
>SDVV010037816.1:0-10797 GCA_016164225.1 Gammarus roeselii
TGTATTAACTTCGTTATCACAATAAATGTCGACAAAAAGAGTCTCAATTCCTGGCCTGATGAAAGAGAGTTCAGGTCTCGGTACAACAGTTAGCCTGTTTTTTATAAATAAACAAACGGCCACTTTTCTGATCACTCAACATTTTTGTTCAAGTCTCTTTGGATCTTCTCAAATTCAAGTTCCGTATGAGCTTCTCTTCCTAATTTTGTGGTCGGCGACTTGCTAATATTTGATAACGCGTTCTTATCGAGATTATTCATGTATACTATGAGAAGGATAAGGCCTGTTAGACTTCCTTCGGGGGAGGAGGCTTTGTTAAATACGACTCTCTACCAGTTATACGTGACTTCCTTCAGGGAGAAGACTCTCTACCAGCTACACGTGAGCCAGCGTTTTATCCAGTTATTTAAACGCCTCTAATACTGATGCAGTTCAGTTAAATGACTGAGCATTTATTTGGGACTTTATCGGAAGGGCTTTGGAAACCAAGGTTCAGATATTGGTTGGAGATTTCGCGTTGTAAATTTCAAATATTTCTTGTAAAATAACATCCGATTTGTGAGACAGGAACGATTGTGTTTACAAACGTCTGATAGTATCCTATCAACATGTTTTAGTTTTTCAGGTATGTTATCTTTAGACGTAGTCATACTCCCGTCAATTCGGCAATAATTGGTGAGGCCAATAGATTGGTAATTGCCGGAATACTTTTCGTACCTTTTATGAGTTGGAGCATCGTTGGCCACTTCTCATTGAGGGGTAAAATTGAATGTGTGTAAGATTAGCTGAATAAATACTTTGAGGAAATATGCGATTTCGTTCATAGTCTCCTTCAGTTTTCTTGGAAAAATTTGGACACGACTCGAATATTTTGTAACTTCCAATTTATTTATACAATTATTTTATTTTTTTCAGGAGAAAACAGTACTTTGCTGAGGACTTTATTTCGTCGTTCTGCTATGATAGGGAATAGGGAATTTCTCGGTTCTCTATTCTAAATACAGAGCAAAATTATTGCTTCAGCCGGGCACTCATTGTCTTGACGTCTGTGTCTCGCCCCCACTGTCCTTCTCACGAGGTCTTATTTTTATATGATCTCATGAGAAGGATTAGGATTGTTTTAGGAGTTCACGGCAATTTCGTCTTCATAATCTATTTTCTGTTTTAGAACCTTCTCTAAAACTCACCAGCTGTCGTTATGACAGCTGGTGAGTTTCACCAGCTGTCATACATAACTCACCAGCTGTCATTATATTCGTATTTTACTGTTTTGGTAAGGCGGCTTTTTGATGAAACGAGTGTGTTGGTCTCTTCTGAGACAACCGGGGACTCCTTTCTTCAGTCCAACACTTAAGTTGATTAACAGTTTTTCGACTGCTTTCTAGCTAGATAAGATCAAGTTCATCATTTTAAAGTGTGGTTGAAAAATCGCTTGTCGATTTAATTTTACATTCGTTGACAAAATCGACTATTTTAAATCATTAAAATTAATTGGCTAGTGTTATATTAAAGCCATTTCTGTAATGCAAAGTGTTTTATCGCCCTAGCTCTATATTATAATGCCAAGGTTATCGTCGCTAGATCCTTGCAGTTTGCCCATTCCAATCATTTGAATCAGAGAGTTACGTTCACAAAATAGACGGTCATGAATACCGCTGACGGTTGAAGGCGTATTCAACATTTGGGTCATGAATGTATCCCCAGCAGAATTGATCAGGCGTCTGTTTTAATCAATGCCAGGAATAATGAAATCACGAGGAATGAACATGTGAAAATCTCAGATCAACATCGTGGGTCTGTGGCTTTCTCTTTGGAGGCTGATTTGATTTGTTTCGAGTATCATCGGTAAATGCTATTTCCATCTATTTCCACCTGATGCTCTCATAGACGTTCTTCTCTAGAACTAATCTTCTTACTATCAAAAGGCAACCCAGTTTCGGCCTGTTGTTGTCTCCTTACACTTGTAAGCTTTTGTAAGCACTTGTAAGCAGAACATGATACTCTTTTGTGTTGTGACGACTTCGGTGAGGGATCGTCCGATCGATATCCTCAGCAACTGTGCTAGTTGATGGCGGTAGACGAGGGTGATTTATTACTATGTTTCCAGACTACTTGAGTTGAAACTATGTCATGTCGACAGCTTGGAACAGTTAATTGAAATATTTCAAGATCTTTTTCCACGAGGATCAGTACTCCTCCACTCTCATGATCTTGTCTAGCTTTGTGAGACTGTGAGTCGCCCAGGAGACAAGAATTCGCCATCATAATTCTAGCACTCACTTTCATCCACAATTCTGTGATTGCGATAATTGATATTTTTTCGTTCATTGGAATCATTCCAAGCTTGCCGTTATTGTCTAGTGGATTTCTGGCTGTTTCATAATAGCATTTACTGCCATCATCGGTCCCGCTAACTTTAGGTTTTTGACTGCAGTGTGTTGATTTTGAGGCCTTTCATCGGGCTATTACTTGTATTCTCACTTACACGGATTCATCTGGTCTGTATCTCAGATTGTCTTGCTGCCTGAAACTGTTCGGTTACCGTTGCTGGTTCTGGGTTCGCGACTTGAGTAGCCTGTTAGGGAATGGGGGCTACTCATTCGGCGGGGCGTTTTCTGGCAGAGTTTTGGATTGGGAGTCGAATGTCCGTGTCTGTATCGTGCCTCCATTTTTGATTTAGTTACGTTGAGAAATTCCGTTCCGATATGTCGTCCTTATCTACTTGTGTGACATAAGTCGTACGTAAAATGAACTGACTTCTCACTCTGTGTAGTAGCTCTGTTTAGCAGTACAGTACCCAATCTTCTCTTTTCCCTGAATCAGTATCAAGGCTGCCACCTTGGGTGATGCCTCAACTCTCAGACCTTCTCATATTGCATGTTAGAACAAGGCTCCAGATACTGCATTTAGTACTAAGCATGTTTTCAGAGATGGTAAGGTCAAAGTTTCAGGTAAATACGCCAATTTGTCCGGGAGGACTGTATTCAGAGGACTGGACAAAAAAATGTGTGGACCAGAAAACAAACACAGCCAAAAACCGCGAAGAATCTTCGCAATATATATTTTTTTGTTCAACCTATATTGAAAATTACGCATAACACGTTAACAAGGCTCCCGAGTTATATTGAATTCCACATCTCTAAGTGTGTAAGTGAATGTTCACGAGAATGAAGCATGAAGACTAGATAGGGTATCAGACGAATTCAATCCGATCGGAGGGTTCGGATAATCTTGCGATTTTATAGGATGATTTAGTATGCCACCGTTTCAACTGGTTGCGTTTAAAATGTGGCTTGAGGTCAAAAGGAGTCCAATGACTGACTGTACGATATTGCACAAAGTGATAATACTACATTTATCCGGAAGTTATTTGCTATCGGAATCGTTCATGCTGCATCCGTGCAATAAGATTAAGCCTAAGCAAATCGAAAATGCTCCTAACAAGGAAGAGCTACTTACAAGGAATAGCTACTAATAAAGAATAGCTACTAACAAGGAATAGCTACTAACAAGGAATAGCTACTCACAAGGAATAGCTACTTACAAGAAATAGCTACTAACAAGGAATAGCTACTAACAAGGAATAGCTAATAACAAGGAATAGCTACTAACAAGGAATAGCTACTAACAAGGAATAGCTACTAACAAGGAGTAGCTACTAACAAGGAATAGCTAATAACGAGGAATAGCTACGAACAAGGAATATCTAATAACGAGGAATAGCTACTAACAAGGAATAGCTAATAACGAGGAATAACTACTAACAAGAAGTAGCTACTAACAAGGAATAGCTACTAACAAGGAAGAGCTACGAACAAGGAATAGCTACTAACAAGGGATAGCTAATAACGAGTAATAGCTATGAACAACGAATAGCTACTAACAAGGAATAGCTACTAACAAGGAATAGCTACTAACAAGGAATAGCTACTAACAAGGAATAGCTACTAACAAGGAACAGCTACTAACAATGAATAGCTGATAACGAGGAATAGCTACGAACAAGGAATAGCTACTAACAAGGAATAGCTACTAACAAGGAATAGCTAATAACGAGGAATAGCTACGAGCAAGGAATAGCTACTAACAAGGAATAGCGATTTCCGGCGAGTGTAGTAATTGGCAGTTTATAATTTTTCTTTTATGTCTGCTTTGAATCAGCCACTGTTTGGGTTAATAGGGATAAGTCAACCGACACACATGCCACCTTTGCTGTCAAAACGTCCGTCATCACGAAAATTCTCCCCGTCAGGGTGATGTATTACGCAATCTTCGGGATGTTGCTGTTGCGGTTCCTCATCAACTTGGCCGGGGTGGTGATCTTCGCCTTCTACGCCGACTGTGATCCCCTCACCCGAGGTAAAACCGTCCAGTCCAACTTGGGCGTGGTGGTGACCTATGTTCTGCAGGACCTTACAGCAATCCCGGGGCTAGCGGGACTCTTCGTGGCCGCCATCTATGCCGCTGTCCTCAGGTTAGTTACTTATACAAGTACAGTCAATTCACATAATTTTTAGGGTAGCGGGGCTTGACTGTTAAATATGGCGGAGGCACCCAGTCTTCTTGACACACGATCGTGACGTAGTTTCCGTGTCTCGAACTCCCAACACGCAGCTCCAGAGGCTGGCACTGCATTCTGCCATCGTAGCCGCTGGGCCACCACGGCGGTTTGTTAATCTCTGCATAAATTGGGTTTCCTCCACTGTATTTAAGTATTTCAATCATCTTCATTCAAATAAAAATGATTAAATTTTCCGTGCAATCAATGTTACTGAGGCGAAATGTACCTCGAAGTGATGCTTTTCAACCACGAGTCTTGAGTATGAAGAACTCAGGCTTGAAATCTTTGGAAGTTTCATTGGTTATTTTGAGTTTTATTGCATCGTACTGGGCTGTAGTTCGTAGTCCTTGCTTTAAGACCACTTTATGATTATCCAGAATGTTCATGGGCAATAAATACGATGGATATATTAATGAATGACATCGGTAATGACCGATTGGTGAGAAGGACCAATCTGGCAACCATGATTGATTTCACTCTTTTCCGCACATATGTGTCTCAGGGTATCACTCTGAACACCTTGCATTTGTTCAATGGCTATCTGGCATCCTAATTGTGACACTGTCACTAATATGTGACTTTGTTCAAAGCGTACAAATAACATATGATGGGAACAGAAAATGTAATAAGGTGAACAAATTATCCTCAGATATATTCTGATCTCTGCAAATTGCCCAGGAAGTTTATTTACAATAGTGTATAACTGGGAAAAATTCCTTGAGTTTCAGGAGAATGCAAATGATTTTGCGCAAGCAGTTTTTCCTTTGCAACGTCGCCAATGGTTTTTAGAGCCATATGCGCCGACCAGCGATGATCGGAATTAATGCAGAAGTACCGACCAATACCAACTTCTAATTATTGGCATGCAGTTATCAATTAATTTGGTAATTTTGTTCGTAAATTCTAATGAAATTCGTAAATAAAACCCATTCTATGAATTCAGAATTCAAAGAAGTTCCTCATTGTTCTTTTTTATTTGCTATTATTTAAGGTTATTTTACAGCGTCTTGGTACCATCTATGACTGACGTGTATTCTTTTTTGCGATCATTTAAGGTTATTTTACAGCGTCTTGATACCATCTGTGACTGACGTGCATTCTTTTTTGCGATCATTTAAGATTAGTTTACAACGCCCTGGTACCATCTGTGCTTGACGTGCATTCCTTTTCAATGTTAGACGGCATGTCCGAGAGTGTTCACCTAATTAAAAAACCCAATGGTAAGATGCCGTGAAATACTAGATAGTGAGCTCAATCGGTGCCATGTACACATTTTCTCGTATGCTAATTCTATTGAATGAAACCAAATTCATGTTTTATTCGATTACTTGCCACCTCAGACAATTCTAACTCTAGGACAAATGTGCATAGATATCATAGTGACTAAAAACCATAAATATCATCGTGACCATTTGCGAAGCACTAAATCATATATTCTTTTGTGGTTATGGACAGTCCTCAAAAACTGAGTCGGATTGTTGTTTCTTCAGCGGGTTGTCCATAACAACAAATAGACACTCGATTGTGTTTCGCACCTTGCAACCATAAAATAAAATGTTTTCGAGTTACGCACATTTGTTCTTGGTTTTGGAAAATTGTCACAAGTGGCTAGTAATTGAGTTACAACTAAAATTTTGTTCCCTTCAATTGATAGAATGATAATTAGTAAATGAGAAAGGGGGCATGTACTGGATCGAAATTTTGTACCTTTTACCTTCCACTAAGCACAGCCTTGCTGACCTCTTTCCTGTCACCAAGAACTGGCTGGCTAACCTCCTTCCTCTTACCAAAAACTGCCCTGCTGACTTCTTTCTTCTCTCTAAGAACTACCCTGCTGATGTTCCACCTTCTTCTCGCTTTTCCAGCTCAGTATCGACTCAAGTCAACTCCATGACGGCCCTCCTGTGGGAGGACTTCCTAAAAAAACTGAAGGTCTTTCAGTCCTGGTCGGAGGTCAAGATCACATGGCTCCAGAAACTCCTTGGTAGGCGTCTCCTGAAGTTCTCGGTACTGACGCTGAAGACGTTGATTGAAAGGGACATTTCGAATAATTATTTTTATAGGCATTTGGGATCCAAATACTAATCTTCCTGAAATATATTCGATCTAGTGTAGATGGAATGTGTCAGTTATAATTGAATGCCCGATTTAACTGAGCGTTGGTCAAATTCTGTTAAACAAAAAACGGTTTAGTCATAGCTGATCTAAATTATATCTGAGAATAATAGACACGGTATTGTCCAGTCAGATGTGAGTTATCGTCAGCATTTGCGCTACAGCGAGGAAGGGATTTTGAAAAAAATGGGGTAGATGAATGATAGTTAGACTGTACATGAAAGAGTAATGCCGTTGATCGTAACAAAGTTTTGTCAGTGAGCGGAAAAGTATATTCCCAGCAAATAGATATTACATTTCTCAGAAGTTTGCTTGTTGAGATATAAATAGATTATAAATGATATTTTAATCAACCACCAAGCTGCAGAGCACACACTGATCAATACAAAGGAGCTAACGAACCAACGAAGTCATTTCTGGAGCTCAGTGCTGCTGAGCAACGTTGTCAAGTAAATACTGTCTTGTGGGTGGCAGGTCGCTTGATCTATGAATGCATATTGATCAATGACATTTTAATGTGATTCTATTCAATATAATTCTATACCTCTTCGTTCTGCTGTCGGCCTCAGGTCTTTGATGAACAAAATTATCGGTTAACTTTAAATATTCAACATAAATATTTAGATATCTAACAAATAATATTTTTTTTGTCCCGTTTATACGATCCGGAATCCGATTATTTCAAATTCTTATAATACCATAGCAGGAAGACTAACCGAATCCCTTAGCAGTGTAAATTTTCCGTCGTTGAGGTAATTAAATATACAGATGGATTTCCAGGCCCTGACCATATTAATTTCAGGACAACGAAAAAGGCTTAGAACAAAATTGCCGAACCCGGTCCTCTCCAATTTTTTTCACACAATCTCTCACAAATGACATTTCTTCCTATAACTGGAAAGAGGCCAATGCTTATCATATTTTCTAAGAAAAGAACCGATAAATTAGTCCTACTTCAGATAGGGAAAATCCATGGAAAATATGAAAACTGAAGAAAACAGGGATCGTAGAAACAAACATGTTGATAGGAAACTCGCAGCACGTCTTTAGACATAATCGCTCTTGCCTGACAATAGTGATGATTATTGTTCAAAAATATAATTGAAATTCACGACTAGAAATCGACAGTAGGTATCATGAGCCTTTGCATTCAAAATGCTTTTGCCTTAGTCCCTCCCATTCACTAGTTAGTAAATTGCACACATCGGTAATCGAGCTGTGTTAAATAACTGGATAAAATGCTGGATACTGGACACACGGCAGCTAGTGAGTTGTATATGCCGGAGTCTCCTCCACTATAACAAGCGGCGTGCTTCAAGGATCTGTTATAGGCCTAATCTTTTTTATGAAATTCATGATGGATTTCGATAAAACGTGCTTTTTAACATTGGTAAGTTTGCTAATAGCACATGCTAGTAGGAAAAATGCAAATCAAACTTCAGTTTTAGCAGATTCAATTAAACTTGAATAAATTGGTTGATTGGGCAGAAATGTGACAAATAAAATTCAATGTCGGCAAATGCAAAGACACGGGTCATCATAACCCCACGCACGAATACTTTATGTGTTCAAAGAAACTAATTCCCACTATCGAAGAGATAAATAATAGGTGTCATCATTAGTAACAACTTTAAAGGTTGCATGCGTTGGAGAGACACTGCCCAAAAAGTAAATGAAATGGTAGGTATGATACCTCGTATTATTTTGCATCGGAGCAGATATAATATTGTTGAGTCGTTCAATGCTTTCATTAGACTAATCTCAAGTACTCAGTCCAATTCTGGTACTACTGTTTTAAAAAAATGTTATTAAAGTAAAGGTTCAACGTGAGTTAAAAATGAATCATACAAAGACAGACTTTTCAAAATCAGGGGAAACGACCAGTTACAGGGGACTTGATCAAAGTGTGGTGGATATGAAGGGCCATAAACACGACGACCGAACCTGCTTTCGACTCTAGATGCAAAAAGTGTGACCAGAAGTAACGGCTTCAAAATCGTGGTCAAGCGTTCCACAGTCGACATAACGCAAAACTACTTCACGTACAGAGTCGTCAAAGAAGGGAACTGACTTCCAAGGGTAGTTGTGACCAGCGGAGGCTTACAGTCACGGCTCGCTATATTTACGAGAATCGCCACTAATGAGCGTTCGGGTGTACCATATTCAGAAACAGCGCTCGTCGTAGTACCAGCATGTTAGTTAAATTAATTGTTGTCTATCATTAGGATCAGTTCAGTAATGTAAGACTCGGTATTGGAGGTAGGACGCTGAACATGGTGCCCGGCATTGTGCTCGTTGGGTTAACAGGGTGCCCGGCATTGCGCTCGAGGCAAAATGGTGTCCAGTATTGACACCGGTCAGCATTGGTTCAACGAGGAATGAAACTGGAACGACCTCGGATCAACTTCGTCGGTCGATAGCTGTCTTGTTATGCTGATTTGAGTTGTTATGAGTAACATCGCTGAATACTGTTTCCTATTACATCATTCCTTTTATCCATTTTGTTAGGTACTTCACCGATACATGATACTCTCTTAGACGTTCAACTGTAGCACTAATCTCTCTACCATCAGAAGACGACCTAGTCTCTAGCATAGTGCCTGTTGTTGTCGTCTTGTAACTCTTGCAAGCACGCGGACAAAAATCCATTAAATTTACGGAATGCACTTCCGATATTTGACTCACTTTCAACCTCCAGTGGCTCCAATTACAAATGTCTACGGATTCAACAACTACGATTCAATTAAACCTCCCCCGAAATGATAAAACTATGCAAATTGTGTTTTTTATCAATATTCAACTTGAAATGACACGAATATTGGTGCACGTGTCCAATATTTAAATGACAGTAATCAAATCTCCCAGACGCCCCACATGCACCTAAACAGCACGTCGTATTAATTTTGTCTTGAGCTGATCGAAGCGAAATATCCAGGATGTCATATTATTTTGCCTTTGACCATCACATTTACTGTTGCTTCTCAGGAGCACTGTTCCTTTGACGGATTTATGTTTTGTTCATTATTCGCACTACCTTTCCGTACATGTCTAATATTTTATTTCCGTTTTATTTCCATTAGCCTCAATCAAAATCCAAATGTCAGGAGCTCATGTTATATTTCTCAAAATTTTAATGATTTAAAAAACTTTTTTTTTCACATACGTTCCTTATCTGGATGTATACTACTGCATGGTTACCGCCAGCCAACACCAACTAAAAGTCAGCTGACGATATTGCGCCCAAAATTATAGAGAAATTGATTTGTTAGATGATAAAAATTCAAAACGCTTCTGCGCTTCTCTCACTCCTCTTTTCCTCAGTGTTCCTCACCGGCATCGTGGGGATCATCATGAGCCTCATTGCCACCAACTCCCCTGACTTTATATCGAGGCTCTTCCGTCTGACAGGGGCTATCTCGGGCCCCATGGTAGGGCTCTTCCTCACCGGCCTCTACCTCCCCTGGGTCAAGGGAAAGGTGAGCAGCCGTCATTGTTAAGGAGACGTCACTGGTAGAATGGTTTTGTGGTATTCGTCATCATTTTTCTTGCTACTATGCCGGGAAAATTCCATCAATTGAAAGAGATTGATGGTTTCCTGTGTGTTTCTTTTGCGTCGTCCCGTATCGGAGGAAGCGAACGTCGCGCAGATATGTGATAGATCCCCCGGGGCTAAACATAGCATTCATTTGTTGTTTATGTGGTGCGGGAAACAGTTTTGTGTACCGCCAGACAGTGTGGTCATGTTTCGTGTCAGAACACATCATTTTCCACCCAAAGGGCTGCAACATTTTATTCTGCCTATGCGTATGCATAATTTAAAGCAGATAACTCATGATGTCGCATGGAAGTTACTCAGCTCATGGCGTCCCGTTTATACTTGCTAGGATGAAAACTGACTCAGTTTACGTGAGTGGCTGATTGGGAGAATATTTGAATGGAGTAACTAAAGTTTTTTTCTTCATGCTACCAGTAAATTAATATTGATGGTATCCTTTTTCTTTCTATATATTCTCTTTCCTGATAGACCGGGCTAAGAATGACATATTGTGGTATTTATTGCGATAATATATTTTATTTCATAAGTAGCCAACTGATTGATTTATCATTTAGCATTAAGTAAT
>SDVV010037817.1:0-10797 GCA_016164225.1 Gammarus roeselii
GTCGCAGGCCTAGAGGTAGACCGAAGTTTGGGTGGATGGATGGTCTGAAGCAGGCGTTGGGAAGGAGAGACATGAATGTGGAGGTGGCGAGAGAGGGTGCAATGAACAGGCGTGAGTGTAGAATGGTTGTGAATGGTTGATTTTGACGCTGCTCTGATGTGCTCTGATGGCCATTATGACGCGGCGGGGATAAACCAGTGAAAACTGTCGGGCCCTGCTGCTGACGACGGCTCCTCGGTGCATTCGGGACCCAGAGTGTAAGTTGAGGGGCTACCGGCCGGAATCTTTAGCACAAAAGGGCTAAGTTGTGTGAGTGTGAGCGTATGAGGGTGTGAGTTGCGCCTTGCCGTCGGCCACCCCCCTTTCTGGGGGATGCGGCCTAGTGTCTGTATCTGATGTATCATTTCAGGAACAATGGAACCCAATTATAGTACCATCCACCACCTCATCACCATCCGCCAACTCGTCACCATCCGCCACCTCGTCACCATCCGCCACCTCGTCACCATCCGCCACCTCGTCACCATCCGCCACCTCGTCACCATCCGCCACCTCGTCACCATCCGCCACCTCGTCACCATCCGCCACCTCATCACCCTCATTTTGTATGCCAAGATTTAATTGCGCAACGTTTGTGTGTACTGAGAGCGTATATAAGTTCCTTTTCCTTTATTTACTCATTCTGTTCAAATGACGGCGTTGATCAGGTTCTGCTACCTCTTCTCCCATGTAACACTCATACTCGATTATACTGAGGGCCCTATGCACACATTTCTCCCCCTGGTGACACTGATACTTCTTTTGTCTTCCCTCCTTTTGTTGTTATGGACTCTCATACACTGAGAGGGTTATGAGACTCTCTCAACCCTTCTTTCACCCTCCTTCTTCCCGGGGCAGCGAGCACTCGTATATAGTGGGTGCTGAGCAGATTAACCGCTTCTCCCTCCTTTTGTTGTTATGGACTTTCATACACTGAGAGCGTTATGATACTCTCTCTACCCTGCTTTAACCCTCCTTCTTCCCTAGGCAGCGAACACTCGTATATAGTGGGCGCTGAGCAGATTAACCGCATTAGCATATTTATTACATCCTCACCAGATAATTTGGTGGGAATGAGAAAATTTGCTATGCAATTGCTCGAGTTTGTAGTCCCGGAAGGCGGATAGACATCGTGCCGCCGCCCGCACAACTTAGTGTAAGCCGTAAAATTATACATAACATGACAATTGTGTTATACACGACCCGGGAATATAAACGCAAATACACCGAACAACTTGTTGATATCTCAATAACTCATGGATGTGCTTTGCAGGTCATGTATTTGTTCCACAAGATTATCAATTTATTCCCTGTTATTGCAATTTTCTCGTAACCATCAGCTTAAACGGTATAAATTTGTATATCCCAGTGAATCTGAGGTGAAGTGTTATTATACATTCACGGGCAACTGAAAGGAGAGGGAGGGTACAAAATGAAAATTTCGTACATCTGGCAGCTGTAAGATGTCGCAGATACTAGCTTTTCCTTAGCATACATTAAACAACGAATCGTACAACGCGTGGTTTCATTCATCTCTGATGCGGACTGTTCATGGGTTATTTTTTCTGAGTGCATGATCTCGCTAGAGTGGTTGCTATACTCTGTTAGCTAAAATAGTGCAAACTATCCCTTCAGTTGCCCAACAAATTTCATCATCAATGACGTAATAGCTGGAGTTGGTAGTACAATTATAAGACATACTTTCGTCTCCCTGTATCAAATGCTAAATCAATTTACCAGCGGCGCAATGATTGCTGGCGCTGCCGGGACCCAGCTCTAAATGTAGAATTTCCTGGTTAACAGTGATTTACGTCCGACCATTATCAGAACGTTGACCGTAATACATATTCGTAGAAAATTAAAACTGTACGAAAATATTTGATTGGCATTCAGTTTGGAGCATTCATAACTTGTTTGCATAGATTGCATACTTTGTGAAATCGAACAAGGAACACGACTGTCAGGATCAGAATGTGGCCGCGATGGCTTCGAAAGTGGCTGCAAGATGTATCTTATGTAATTCGGATTTTTTTATTTCCTTTCCAATCCGTTATCATTTTGCCCGGTCAATAAAAAACATGTTGAGTATCAATCATTCCGCAGGACTCCCTTTCCGTTCACTGCTGCTCTATTTCGGTCAGAACCCGTTCACCCTGAGTGATCTCGTTTTTTTTTACATTTTTGCCCCCGTCGCTATCAGGTTGGCCAGTTTGTCAGGCCATCCATCAATATTTCCCCCGGAAGATCATCTATCACGATCTGCCGAGGGGCTTGAACCTAACTTACTCGTAAAAACACCTCATTCAAATTCGCTGAAAAAAAATATCTTCGATTACTTACGAGCAGAAATGCCAACGAATACTACAGGAACTGCGAATTGGCCTGTATATAGGCGGTGATCGGGAACCAGAATTATTTGTTCTATTGAAGATCCCTGATGACCGATCTCTCAAGTCGTCGAGTCGTACGAGTTACATGACGAGTTCATTGATCGATTTCCGTTGGTAAAAGAAAGGTGTTTATTTTAGGACAACTTGACGTTCGGGGATATTGGGGGAAAGAAATTGGACGCCATATTTTTTATATCCTGCAAGATGTTTGCTAAATGTTGGTTATTTTAAAATAATTTGAACATTTTTGAATTTGCATTCAAAAAAATCTTTAATCGTGGTTTTAGCGTAATCTTTGGACGCCGGTGGATAACGAGTTTTTCTCCGTGAATCGGTGTTTTCTTTTCAGAACATTCTCAGATAGAAGTATTCACAAAGATTAGCTGAAAAAAATTATTCAAAGGGAAAAAATGAATAGTGCATTGCTGCACATCAACCAAACTTTGTTTCCGTCAATCATGTCTATATCGTTCGTCCTTCTTCACACTATGATTCGAAATTTCTGGCACACAGACACAGAGCAATGAACTAAACTTGGGTATATTTTGTTGGTTACTTGACGTAATGTCAAAGAAAATTCGTCCATTATGCAAAACATGAACAAATTTGCCATTTTTAGTGTAGTTTAGTTGAGGCGCCACCCTGGCGCCTCAACCCTATTTAGTTGAGGCGCCACCCTATTTCATACCATGTTCTTTTGTCTAATTTGTATCACTCTAGATGTTATGTTCTCAGATTTTGATCATAAATTGGTTGACGCTAAATTAAACTATGTAGACTTTTACGAATTATATCAGCTCGTCGGAGTAAACTCACAATTCCATTCCCTCCAACACGACAATGTTTTTTGGTGCAAAATTGCCACAAAAACACACTCATAAATGCTACAGGTGATTAGAAATTGGACAGAATAAATTCCCCTGCTGCTGGTCATACATAAATCCACCTTATATCTTTCAAAATGAATCACTGTAAGTTACAACTCCTACGCTATTATAAAGAAAAAACTTTATGTGACGTTTAATGATCAAACAGCGATGTTCAAAAGCGTTACAAATGGCGTAAAATGTAGCTTGAATAGTGTGTTTCATCTTAAAGTACTACAATACTCCCAGAAATCAGTCAGTCAATGAGCTGTTCGTTCACCGGTATTTTCAGCATCGTTTACAGCTGCACTTCCAGAGATGTCCACTCCAATTGACCAGATTTATATTTGTGTGTTTTTCCTTTACAATAGCATTGTAAAGGAAATGTGTGTTTGAGTAAAAAATAGTTTATATACCCCCACACCATTTCACTAGAGTCGATGAAAGATTGCGAAACGCAATGTTACCAAAAACGCTGCCACACGGACGCAGTATTACCAAGAGCGTTGCTACACAGACGCATTGACGCCGAAAGCGCAGTTACATCGAGCGCTGTTTCAAGGACGCAGTGTTGTCAAGAGCTCTGCTTCAAGGACGCAGTGTTGTCTAGAATGCTGCTTCAAGGACGCAGTGTTGTCAAGAGCGCTGCTTCAAGGACGCAGTGTTGTCTAGAGCGCTGCTTCAAGGACGCAGTGTTGTCAAGAGCGTTGATACACGACACAGTGTTGCCGAAAGCGGTGCTGCGCGAACGAATTGTTGCCGAAAGCGCGGCTTCACAGACGCTGTGCCAAGAGCGCTGCTACACAGACGACCGACTTCCTAGGCAACGCCGAAAACGAAGCAATTAATAACCTCACCGCTCTAATTCGTACTACCTCATTGTTATAGGAAACAAGTGTTATTGAAATCGGATATATATCATGAACTTCAAGAATAAGGTGAAGAGCATTTGTTATATGGAAATTGACTCTCGTAAGATAATATTTCCTGATTCCAAATGGTTTACACTGCGATCTCAATATTCTAATCATCATCCTTTCCGATTTTGGGGTATAACACAATTCCATATCAGTGCGGTGATTGACTTCGGCGAGTATCAAATGGACTCCATTCCATATCAGTGCGATGATTGTGTCCGGCGAGTATCAGAGGGAGTCCATTCCATATCAGTGCGATGATTGTGTCCGGCGAGTATCAAAGGGAGTCCATTCTATATCAGTGCGATGATTGTGTCCGGCGAGTATCAAAGGGAGTCCATTCCATATCAGTGCGATGATTGTGTCCGGCGAGTATCAAAGGGAGTCCATTCCATATCAGTGTGATGATTGTGTCCGGCGAGTATCAAAGGGAGTCCATTCCAAATCGTGATGACAGGAGGTGTTCCATGTCATTGCTTGTATATAAGCCTCACATCATCAAATCGTGGCGACAGGATGGTGCTCCAAGTCATTGCTCGAATATAAGCCTTATATCATCAAATCGTGGCGACAGGATGGTGCTCCATGTCATTGCTTGAATGTAAGCCTCATATCATCAAATCGTGGCGACAGGATGGTGCTCCATGTCATTGCTCGAATATAAGCCTCATATGATCAAATCGTGGCGACAGGATGGTGCTCCATGTCATTGTTGGAATATAAGCCTCATATCATCAAAGCGTGGCGACAGGAGGTGCTCCATGTCATTGCTCGAATATAAGCCTCGTATCATCAAATCGTGGCGACAGGATGGTGCTCCATGTCATTGCTCGGATATAAGCCTCATATCATCAAATCGTGGCGACAAGATGGTGCTCCATGTCCTTTCTCGAATATAAGCCTCGATTTTTTGATGATTTCTTGATGCATCAAATGTGCCAGGCCCCTCCTCGTTTGACCTTCTGGTTCTGGGGTGCAATGGATCTATTAATTTGCCTACGGGAACCACACAATGATGAGCGTCTTCCATGAAACTGCAAATAAAATAGTGAAGATGAAGTACGATGCGCCGTGACACTTCTTTAACAGATCTGCACTCTTAACAATGGTACTCATTACGAAGCAGAAACAATGATGCTCATTACGAAGCAGAAACAATGGTGCTCATTGCGAAGCAGAAACAATGGTGCTCATTACGAAGCAGAAACAATGGTGCTCATTCCGAAGCAGAAACAATGGTGCTCATTACGAAGCAGAAACAATGGTACTCATTACGAAGCAGAAACAATGGTACTCATTACGAAGCAGAAACAATGGTACTCATTACGAAGCAGAAACAATGGTACTCATTACAAAGCAGAAACAATGGTGCTCATTACGGAGCAGAAACAATGGTACTCATTACGAAGCAGAAACAATGGTGCTCATTACGAAGCAGAAACAATGGTACTCATTACGAAGCAAAAACAATGGTGCTCATTACGAAACAGAAACAATGGTACTCATTACGAAGCAGAAACAATGGTACTCATAACGGAGCAGAAACAATGGTACTCATTACGAAGCCGAAACAATGGTGCTCATTACGAAGCAGAAACAATGGTACTCATTACGAAGCAGAAACAATGGTGCTCATTACGAAGCAGAAACAATGGTGCTCATTACGAAGCAGAAACAATGGTGCTCATTACGAAGCAGAAACAATGGTACTCATTACGAAGCAGAAACAACGGTGTTCATTACGGAGCAGAAACAATGGTACTCATTGCTAAGCAGAAATGATGGTACTCATTACGAAACAGAAACAATGGTACTCATTACGAAGCAGAAATTATGGTATTCATTACAAAGCAGAAACAATGGTACTCATTACGAAGCAGAAATGATGGTACTCATTACGAAGCAGAAACAATGGTACTCATTACGAAGCAGAAACAAAGGTGGTAGTCATTACGAGGCAGAAACAATGGTAGTCATTACGAAGCAGAAACAATGGTACTCATTACGAAGCAGAAACATTAGTACTCATTACGAAGCAGAAATTATGGTAGTCATTTCGCAGCAGAAATGTAATGTTGGAAAATTAAACAGTATGAAAGACAGGAGTCTATTATTTTCAATTATCATCTTTTATTGACGGATTGTATAACTGTGTCCAAATAATATCGATTTAGCAAAAATAATTTATTACAAGAAACGTAAACGACCACGTGACCTGTCACATTACTATTGCTGTCACTAATTATTTCCCCCCATAAATTGGAGGGTGTAAGGCTGTGATGAATAACAATCGTATTGTATTCCACTAATTGCATCCACAATAGGTCATGACATAAATCTACGCTACACGAACAATTTAGGGGTCTTACTGAACTGAACGCTCCCAGCATTATTTAAACATTAGCAGATATCAATATCCAACCAGTGAAAAGCTGAATCGTTGCTTATATACCTAAAAATAAATTACTCCTAATTTCCGATAAAGATTGTGGCATGTCCAAGAAAGAAGAAATAAATATATTTTGATAGTTGAGTGTCAATTAGCTTTCCAGTGCATCAGAACAAGCGACATCTATATTAATTTTCCCGTTCTTCCCCGTTGTATTCGTCTTGTATAACCTTATTTGCTGTGTTACATTTAATAATATTGTCTTTATCGTCGTTCTTCCTTACTTAAACAGAAAGAAAAATTATAAGTTGCAAATTAACAAATGTGGGTTATGTTAGAGAACTAAAAAGGGTCTGTCGGGAGGGAACCAATTACTATTGGTCCCCTTCCGACAGACCCTTCTCGCTTTTCTAACATAACATGAGGAGGTGAGCAACCTCATGTAAAGAGTATCGCGATGGTTCAGAGGAATAAGGTCTGGACGAAACAAACTAGCCGCTCTATTGATGAGTCATGTCAATCCGGTTACATAAACCTCCATGCTACGGAAAAAACAGTTGGATTCGATACTTATATTCTGTTCAGAATCCATAGTAATTTTAGGTCTATCACCAAACCCCCCGTGTTGCTGAGATCTTTGACTAAATGTATTGTGTTTTTTAACAATATTATTTGATAATTGTTATTAACGCTTCCACTGCAGCAACTGAGGAGACGATAATAATGTATTGTGGGTTAAAAGTTACTATTTTTCGAACTTAATGTTGTTAAAGAGTTTTGTTTTTTCCCGTTTCAGATAAAATATTTGCCAGCTCATAGCTGGCCAGCTCATAGCTAGATAGCCAGCTCATAGCTAGCCAGCTCATAGCTAGCCAGCTCATAGCTAGCCAGCTCATAGCTAGCCAGCTCATAGCTAGCCAGCTCATAGCTAGCCAGCTCATAGCTAGCCAACTCATGGTTAGCCAGCTCATAGGTAGCCAGCTCATAACAAGCCTGCTCATAGCTAGCCAGCTCACAGCTAGCCAGCTCATAACTAGCCAGCTCATAGCTAGCCAGCTCATTGCTAGCTATCTTATAGCTAGCCTGCTCATAGCTAGCCGGCTCACAGCTAGCCAGCTCACAGCTAGCAAGCTCATAGCTAGCCAGCTCACAGCTAGCCAGCTTATAACTAGCCAGATCATAGCTAGCCAGCTCACAGCTAGCCAGCTCATAACTAGCCAACTCATAGCTGGCCAGCTCATTGCTAGCCAGCTCACAGCTAGCCAGCTCATAAATAGCCAGCTCATAAATAGCCAGCTCATTGCTAGCCAACTCATTGCTAGACGGCTCATAGCTAGCCTGCTCATAGCTAGCCAGATCAGAGCTAGCCAGTTCACAGCTAGCAAGGTTATAGCTAGCCAGCTCATAGCTAGCCAGCTCATAGCTAGCCAGCTCACAGCTAGCCAGCTCATAACTAGCCAGCTCATAGCTGGCCAGCTCATTGCTAGCCAGCTCACAGACAGCCAGCTCATAACTAGCCAGCTCATGGCTAGCCAGCTCATAGCTAGCCAGCTCATTGCTAGCCAGCTCATAGCTAGCCTGCTCATACCTAGCCAGCTCACAGCTAGCCAGATCACAGCTAGCCAGCTCATAGCTAGCCAGCTCATAGCTAGCCAGCTCATAGCTAGCCAGCCCACAACTAGCCAGCCCGACATCTAGCCAGCTCATAGCTAGCCAGCTCATTGCTAGCCAGCTCATAGCTAGCCTGCTCATTGCTGGCCAGCTCAGAGCTAGCCATCTCACAGCTAGCCAGCTCACAGCTGGTTAGCTGGTTAGCGTTAATATAAATATTCATAAATGTTTAAATAAATATTCACATAAATATTTATATAAACGTCATATAAACATCTATATAAACATTTATATAAACATTTATAAAAACATTTATGTAAACATTTATATAAACATTTATATGAACATTTATATCAACATTTATATAATATATAAATGTTTATGAAAATGTTTGTATAAATGTTTAGAGGAATGTTTATATGAATGTTCATATAAATGTTTATATAAACATTTATTTAAACATTTATATAATATATACATGTTTATAAAAAAAAATTATAAATGTTAAAATAAATATTGATATAAATGTTTAAATAAATGTTTATAGAAATGTTCATATAAATGATACTATAAATGTTAATATATATGTTTATATAAATGTTTATATAAACATTTATATAAACATTTATATAAAATTATATGAACCTTTATATATTATATAAATGTTTTTATAAATGTTCATGTGAATGTTTATAAAAATGTTTATATAGATATTATATAAACGTTTATATAAATATTTATATAAATATTATATAAATATTTATGTAAAGGTTAATTCAAATGTTTATATAAGTGTTTATATAAATGTTTATATAAATGTTTATATAAATGTTTAAATAAGCATTTATATAAATATTTATATAAACATTTATATGAACATTTATATAAACTTTATATAAACATTTATATAAACATTTATGTAAACATTTATATAAACATTTTTATAAGCATTTATATAAACATTTGTATAAACATTTATATAAACATTTATATAAATATTTATTTAATATAAAATTGTTTATATAAATCTTCATATATACATTTATATACATGTATTTATAAACATTTATGTAAACATTATTAAATTAAATAAATGTTTATATAAATGTTTATATAAATTTTTATACAAATGTCTATATAAATGCTTATAAAAATGTTTATATAAATGTTTACATAAATGTTTATATAAATATTTATATAAATGTTTATATAAATGTTCATATAAATGTTTATATAAATATTTATATAAATGCTTATATAAACATTTATAAAAACATTATATAAACATTTATATAAATATTTATATGATACATAAATGTTTATATAATGTTTATATAAATGTTTATTTAAATGTTGTATAAATGTTTGTATGAATGTTTATATAAATGTTTAAATGAACATTTTGATGAACATTTATATAAACATCTATATATTAAATAAATGTTTATATAAATGTTTATATAAATGTTTATATAAATGTTTATATAAATGTTCATATAAATGTTTATATAAATATTTATATAAATGCTTATATAAACATTTATATAAACATTTATATAAACATTTATATAAATATTTAAATAAACATTCATTTAAACACTTATATAAACATTTATATGAACATTTGAATAAACATTTATACAAACCTTTATATATACATTTACATAAGCATTAATAAAATGTATAAATGTTAATGTGAAGGTTTATATAAATGTTTAAATAAATGTTTAAATGATTGTTCATATAAATGTTTATATAAATATTATATAAATGTTTAGATAAATGTGTATATAAGCATTCATATGAACATTTATTTAGGCATTTATAGAATCAATTATGTGAACATTTATATAAACATATAAAAAAACATTTATATAGACAATGATATAAACAATTGTACATTATATAAAGAATTTTATATAAATGTTTATATAAACATATATATGAACATTTATATAAACGTTTATAAAAACATTTATTTAAACATTTATATAAACATTTATATAAACATTTATACAATATTTAAATGAAAATTTATATAAACGTTATATAAACATTTAAATATCATATAAAAATTTATATAAATGTTCGTATAAACATTTATATAAACATTTACAAAAAACATTTAAATAAACATTTGTATGAAAATTTATATAAACATTTATATAAACATTTATATAAACATCTATATAAACTTTTATATCATATATAAATGTTTATATAAATGTTTATATAAATTTTTATATAAATGTTTAAATAAATTTGGATTTTCCACGGGTCCGCTCCGTGAAGTGCACCCGAGGTTTGCTAGGAGGGTTCCCTACAGTTCGACGCTACTTATGTGACTTTGTTCACCGCACAGCGCCAAGCCTGTTTTCCATTTGCCTCATGGCCATTGCACCTCCAAGGGAAGTGACTTCCTTCGTACAGCCAAGGTTAGGTTAGGTTAGGTTAGGTTAGGTTAGGTTAGGTTAGGTTAGGTTAGGTTAGGTTAGGTTAGGTTAGGTTAGGTTAGGTTAGGTTAGGTTAGGTTAGGTTAGGTTAGGTTAGGTTAGGTTAGGTTAGGTTAGGTTAGGTTAGGTTAG
>SDVV010037818.1:0-10797 GCA_016164225.1 Gammarus roeselii
ATTGAACGACCAACAACCTCGATAAATAAATATTACGAATTAATGTCCCCACCTCTTTCATTAAAACCGATGGTCTGTCACCGTAGCTTTTTTACCAAAAATGTACAGCCTGTAGGGGGCAATTGTTATAGCTGCATCTATTGTAGGAGTTGATCCAACGTGATAGAAATACAAATGAATAGTGAAAAAAATATTATCCGGTGACAAAAAACTGGTAGTTTTTAGCACCCTCCTAATTATGTGGACACCGCTGTATGTTTATTCGAGAAAAGATTGAACAAAACAGTTCTTAATTACGTGATTTCAAGTGATACAAATATTTGTTCCTGATGACAAGGACACTGTTTCGAATTTCCTAATTCGATGATAATTTTCAGGTTCCGTAAAATTTACATTAAGTTCAACTTTCGGTCATGCATCCGCTCATCCAATTTTCCTTTTATTCGCCGATAGGAAGCAGAAGACAGATAATATATATTTGTTAGTTTGATTTCGGAATGAATTTCAATTGAATCGAGAACTCATAGTCATTTTTTCGTATGTGTAAATGGCTAAGAAATTATCAATCGATTTCTGGTCGATATATATTAAATTAAATTCTTTAACTGACAGTAAAGTAAAATAACTAAAAAAATCTCCAAAATTTGATAGAAAAAAAATCATTTGATATCGACTGACAAAATCATCACCTTCAGTGGAGTGATTTACCGTTCGCGTGTATTATTTTTCAGAGCATTCTTAATTAATTTTCAATTGCATACGTAGTGTCCTCAACAACTTGCAAGACATTCTTTAGAAGAATTTAATACAATTCAAACATGAGGACATTTGTTCCATAAATATGTCAGTGCACGATCACTTGATGTAATATTCAACAATTTAACAAACAGTCGCTGATATTTCACCCAAAGTCTTCTTTTGAAACGTATTTTAACTGCGATGAATGTTGATCATACTATTTATTGATAAAATGGACCGAAATACTCTATTATTTTATGTACACAATAAATACAGCTACGCCGTTGTGCTCATCTTCCCTCGAATACTATTTTATTCCACGATTTTTATTTTATGTTGTGTCTTGGTAGGCATTCATGCATTTAAATACGCTTTCCCAATTGTGATTTATGATCACTCATGTGCTGAGCTCTGTTAAACTTCCAGAACTCTGAAACTATCAGCAAATTTCGAATCCTTTATTTTAAAAATTAGGCATAACCGCACTCGCCATTTTTTTTATAGAAATATTTTGTGAATATACCGCGCGCAAACCAACCGTTGGAAATTCAATTGGAAATTTTTATAATATTTTAGCAGAAGTATTTTTACTGAGTTCAGGATAACGTATACAAATGCCACTAAATTGTCATGGTATGTCAATTAATTTGTGGAGTATCGAAAGTGACTAATTACGACACCGTCGACCCTGTTACACCCAATACCTTTCGATCATTTCGTACTTGCAACAGCCCACAGTTCAAACAGCCAGGGGGCTAAACACCATGTTCACATTTTGGTAATCCATCCAGCTGATCAGATGCAGCGCTGCTTGGTAATCCGACCATATGAGCAGCTGCAATGGTGCTAGTTAATCCATCCAGCTGACCAGATGCAGTGATGCTTGGTAATCCATCCAGCTGATCAGTAGCAGTGATGCTTGGTAGTCCATTCAGCTGATCAGTTGCAGTGATTCTTGGTTCTCCATCCAGCAATCAGCTGCAGTGATGCTTGGTAATCCATCAAGCTGATCTGATGCAGTGATGCTTGGTAATCCATCCAGCTGATCAGTTGCAGTGATGCTTGGTTCTCCATCCAGCTGATCAGCTGCAGTGATGCTTGGTAATCCATCAAGCTGATCTGATGCAGCGATGCTTGGTAATCCATCCCGCTGATCAGTTGCAGTGATACTTGGTAATCCATCCAGCTGATCAGATGCAGTGTTGCTTGGTAATCCATCCAGCTGATCAGTTGCAGTGATACTTGGTAGTCCATCCAGCTGATCAGTTGCAGTGATGCTTGGTTCTCCATCCAGCTGATCAGCTGCAGTGATACTTGGTAATCCATCCAGCTGATCAGCTGCAGTGATGCTTGGTAATCCATCCCGCTGATCAGTTGCAGTGATACTTGGTAATCCATCCAGCTGATCAGTTGCAGTGATGCTTGGTAATCCATCCAGCTGATCATTTGCAGTGATGCTTGGTAATCCATCCAGCTGATCAGCTGCAGTGATGCTTGGTAATCCATCAAGCTGATCTGATGCAGTGATGCTTGGTAATCCATCCCGCTGATCAGTTGCAGTGATACTTGGTAATCCATCCAGCTGATCAGTTGCAGTGATGCTTGGTAATCCATCCAGCTGATCAGTTGCAGTGATGCTTGGTAATCCATCCAGCTGATCAGTTGCAGTGATGCTTGGTAATCCATCCAGCTGATCAGCTGCAGTGATGCTTGGTAATCCATTAAGCTGATCTGATGCAGTGATGCTTGGTAATCCATCCAGCTGATCAGTTGCAGTGATGCTTGGTAATCCATCCAGCTAATCAGCTGCAGTGATGCTTGGTAATCCATCAAGCTGATCTGATGCAGTGATGCTTGGTAATCTATCCCGCTGATCACTTGCAGTGATACTTGGTACTCCATCCAGCAGATCAGTTGCAGTGATGCTTGGTAATCCATCCAGCTGATCAGCTGCAGTGATGTTTGGTAATCCATCAAGCTGATCAGTTGCAGTGATGCTTGGTAATCCATCTAGCTCATCAGATGCAGTGCTGTTTGGATTTCATGTTTTTGGTTTAAGAAACGACTTGATTTGGGAGTGTTCTGGATACTCGTGAAGCGTTGCCAAAAGGAATTGTACTAATGTACGTCCATTAACCAGTCATCGTGTTTGTGATCATTTATTGTCACTTATAAATTTGATTATGTTTACCGGCAAGCAATTCCCTCCATCTATCAAGAGCCACTCAGCCTCGTGAAGTGTTCAGCATTAAATAAGTATCGGTTTCAACTGAGCTGAACTGCTCAGGTGATCAGGAGCAAGCAATTGGTTGGTGTCATTGCAATATCCAATTGTTTAAACTATATAGATAATGAACTATAAAATGAACTAGAAAATGTATCACAGTGCACAATAACGCCTCTAAACTTGGGTTAGAAGGCGAGAGGTACTTCAACTACACTTCAACCTCTGTAATTCCCATTTTGGAAGAAGAGATCCACGAATAGCCCGAAGTTCAGGAATAGATGTTCTGAGTCCCGTCCCTCTAACACCAGGCGTTTACAGAGAGTATAATTTCACTGTCAACAATTTTACTCGAATGGAAACTCATCAACATTTTCCTTCTCATGACATGCGCCACGCAATCTTGCATGCATATGCCATCGCGTCAAGTATGGTAATCAGATGACGCTTGGGAAATATGATAAGCATGAGAGTGAAGAAGGTTCATTTACAAAAATATTTCTAACGATTTGTTTACTTTTAACAGTGTCATATAATGTATAGTGTGGAGAGGACGCCGGACAGTGTACAGCCTCTTTCTACACAGCAAGAATAAAAAACAATTTCACAAAGAATTGTTCAGCAGTCAGTAAATGTATTTACTGACTTCACTATTAAGCTGATATAATAAACAGAAATGATAGCCTTATTCCGAACTCTAGGCATCATTTATGTTGAAATCTCGAATATTCAAAACGATTTCTGTGTTAGTTAAAGACAAAAATGGATGAAACTAAAAAGATAATTCAGTAGATATCAGTTTTAATGTAACATTGGGCACCAATGAATTTCATCAATATGATACAGATACCAATGCAAGGCTGATCCCCCAGACATGGGTTATCCGATGGCAAGACGCACCTCACACACCTATCATGCGGTCACAAACATACCAAAACTTAGCCCTTTTGTACTAAAGGGCCTGACCAGGACTCCGCAACTCCCACTTCAAGTCAGGAGTGAGATCCGAGATCAGTGTCAGCAGCAGGACTCGACCGCTTACACTGGTTTAAACCTGCTGCATCATAATTGCCAGTCCCTTCCTCACCCATGTCCATCATCCCGTTTCTCAACGAGACGCCAAGGGCGGGAAAGCGCCTCAATATTCCTCCACTCACGTCAATCCATTGCACGCTCCCTCGTTCCCTCTACAAACTTGCTTCACGCCAATCATCCAATCAAAGCTCAGCCATCCACTTGGCCACTTCCCGGTCACCTCCGCTATCATCACTCTTTCAAAAATCTCCCACCTTCCATCCTCACCATGTGTCCGAATCACCTCACGTGGATCTAGTCTCTCCTACAAGTTTCTCCCCATCCACGTTCTAATACAAACAACGTCAAATATTCATTCAATAACGTCAAAAATTCATTCATTAACGTCAAACATTCATTCATTAACGACAAACATTCATTCATTAACGTCAAACATTCATTCACTAACGTCAAACATTCATTCATTAACGCCAAACATTCATTCATTGACGTCAAACATTCATTCATTAACGTCAAGCATTCATTCATTCATTAACGTCAAACATTTATTCATTAACGTCAAACATTCATTCATTAACGTCAAACATTTATTCATCAACGTCAAACATTCATTCATTAACGTCAAACATTCATTCACTAACGTCAAACATTACATCTCAAAAACATTTATTCCATCTTCCCTCTTCCGCTCAAACAACCCTCTCCTTGCTTCCATACCCAAAGTTCACTCCTCAGGGCACGCAACACTTTACACCATTCCTCCACTCAGGCCTTCTCCTCAGTTCAATCAGTCCAGTTTTCTCGATTTAAATAATTTGATAATAAAACATGCCATTTAAATAGCACAGGACTCACCCCGTGATCTACCTGCACGAACAGCGTGACCTAATGGAATCAGGTGCCGTTACGAAACATGCCATAAGAAAAGCACAGTTCTCATCCCGTGATCTACCTGCACGAACAGCGTGACCTAATGGAATCAGGTGCCTTTACGAAACCTCAGGATTTTGGGTTCGAATTCCACGTGCTACAAGCAAAAAATAATAACTGGACATGACGTCATTATTCGCATTCAGAGTCGGATACAACCAACCATCATTACCACGAGAATGTGGAAACAGACTGTATAAACTAGTGAACCACAACGAAATATTCTTATAAAATTAATAAAATACTTCAGGAAAAGTCAAATTGAACACATTTTCTCTATTCCTGGAAAAAAATGGGTAATAGCAGTTTTTTACTATAAAATTCAATATTTTTTATGAGTTTACAAGTGTTTACAAATGTAGGAAGACGAAAACAGGCTATTGGACTAAACTAGGTTGCTTTTGATAGCAAGAGGGTTAGTTCTGGAGAAGAACGTCTACGAGGCCTATTGGTCCAAACTAGGTTGCCTTTTGATAGCAAGAGGATTAGTTTTGAAATAGACGTCTAAGAGAGCTTCGTGTGCCATATCTGTTTTTTTTATAACAACAGGAAATGGAACGGTTTAGCTATTTATCGGCGATTTATGTAGAACTTTTCGAGCCGCAACTTAAACGTTTCGATTGTATTTCTGTTTACAACCTCCGCTGGAAGTTTAGTCCATTCTTCGACAACTCTATACGTGAAGAAATTGCGCGTGATGTCGAGTGAGAAACGTTTCCCAACGATTTTGTATCCATTGTTCCTAGTCACTCCGTTTGTATCTAGAGTGAAAAGGCTCGCTCGGTCGACGTTTTCCTTCCCCTTCATAATCCTCCACACTTCTATCATGTCGCCTCTGACTTGACGTTTCTCTAACGAATGAAGATTGAGTTCACGAAGTCTGTCTTCGTACGATTTAATCCGCAGCGATGGGACGAGTTTGGTAGCTCTACGTTGAACATTCTCAAGTTTATTAACGTCTTTTCTAAGGAATGGAGACCAGAATTGAACGGCATACTCGAGATGCGGTCTAACAAACGCATTAAATAACTTGAGCATACTGTGCTGGTTTTTGTACGAGATAGTGCGGGATATCATACCTAGCATTTTGTTGCCTTTCTTGGCAGCATCGTTACATTGCTTGCTGCTTTCCAAGTCGTTACTAATGATGACACCTAAAATCTCTCTCTTCGATGACGGGAATGAGTTTCCTTCCAGACATTGAATATTCGTGTTTGGGGTTATGAAGACCTATGTGCATAACTTTGCATTTGTCGACATTAAATTTCATTTGCCACTTTTCTGAAAAATCAACAATTTTGTTCAAGTCTAGTTGGATCAGCTGACACTCTAGTTCAGTTAACACTTTTCCTCCGATCTTAGTATCGTCTGCAAACTTGCTAATGTTTCAGAGTTCGTTGCTATCGAGATCATCAGTGAATATTATAAAGAAAACTGGCCCTAACACGGATCCTTGAGGTACGCCACTTGTAACATTACCTCAAGGGGAGGAAGCTCCGTTAAGTACGATTCGCTGCCGTCTGTCCGTAAGCCAGCATTTTATCCAGTTGTTAAGCTCGTCTCGAATACCGATTCTATGCAATTTACTAATTAGGCGCTTGTGGGGGACTTAATCAAAGGCCGTATGAAAGTAAATGATATCGATTGGAGATTTTATATTTTTGAAAAAAGAGTAGCAGATTGTAAGATAGAAACAGTTGTGTCTAAAGCCATGCTGGTAGTCGCCAATCAATTTGTTTGATTCTAATAATTCTGTTATTTTAACCGTTATCAAACTTTCTATCAACTTGCCAATGACTGAGGTGAGACTAATTGGACGGTAGTTGCCGGGACACTTTTCGTCCTTCTTTTTTAAATTGGGGTAAGATTGGCCTCTTTCTATTTAGATGGGCAGGTGCCGTTTGTGAGAGATTAGGTGAAAATGTTCGGCGATTTTGTTTCTAGTCTCTTTTAGAATTCTAGGAAGAATTTGGTCTGGACCTGGAGATTTGGTGACTTTCAATTTATCTATATATTTAATAACTTCGGCGGGGGAAAAGTTCACTGTGGTGAGGGCTTCAATTTGTTTTGCCGCTACGATATCCCCAGGATTAGGGATATCCTGCATCTCTAACGTAAATACAGAGCAAAAGTATTCATTAAGTAGAACACTCATTTTATTGTCTAACTCACCAACATCTTTCTCGAGAAGACCTATTGCAAATTTTGCTTTTTTTTTGCTTGATATTTAACTAAAAATTGTTTTGGATTAGTTTTGGCATTGGCAGCAATTTCATTTTCATAATCTTTCTTCTTACGTTTCAGGACTCTCTTTAGATCTCGTCTGCTAATTTTGCATTCATTTTTTGCTACGTCGTCATGTGGATGTCTCTGCTTTATTGAATGCTTTGCTTTCTTTCGTGAATGGAGGCGTTACCATTCTCCTTTCCAGTACTTGGGTTGATAGGCTGCTGTTCGCCTGTTTTTGCGCGGGATATGCTCATGTTCGATATTTTTAAGCGCAGTCAAGAAATAGTCAAGCGATTGATTGACATTTTTTCCGAGGGTTATATTTGCCGACACCATTGCCTCGCTTAAGCCATAAAAATTAGCTAATCTGAAGTTAGGAACTTTTTTGCAGTTGGTTGATGATTTCAACTCGAGCTCTATCAAAAAACGGATCCAGTTGTGGTCACTAGTTCCGAGTGGTTCGCCTACTCCGACGTTTGTGACATGAGAGTCGCTTGCACTAAATAGGAGATCAAGAATTTTGCTACCTCTTGTAGGTGTCTTCACCATTTGGGTCATGAACTTATCGTCTGCAAAATCAATCAGACGTTGGCTGGTGACAGTACATTCGTCTGATTCCCAATCAATCTCGGGGATATTGAAGTCGTCAAGCACAATACTGTGTTGTGTTGTGACAACATCGACGAGGGTGTTGTAAAGATCGATATCATCTGCAACCTTGCTTTTAGGGGGGCGATAGACGAGAGTGATTTGAAATTTTATATGTTTACCGACTACTTTGATTGATACTATGTCGTGCCTGTTATTTGGAATGGTGACTTCTAATATTTGCAGTGTTTTTCACGAGAAACAGAACTCCTCCGCCCTCTCGGCCTTGTCTATCTCTGTGAAATAGTGAGTAACCGGGAAGAGTAAATTCGCCTAAATAATGCCTGGTGCTCAATTTCATCCGTGATTCTGTGATTGCTATTATGTCGATACTTTCATGCAATGCAAGGATACCTAATTTTTCGATTTTGTCTCTGATACTTCTAGCGTTCACGTAGTAACATTTGAGAGTACCGTTAGTCACATTGACTTGATTTGCTTGACTTATTTTGCTTCTACTCTGAGGTCTTGTGTCGGAGCCAAGACTTTCGTTTTCGTTTACAAGGGTTGTACCAGCGGAGCTGCGACTACTGCCTCTAACTCGGACTGGGTTGATGACAGGAACTTTTTTGCTAGGACCTGTGTGGGGGCTTTGATGGGCACTTATATTTGTTCTGTATTTCGTGTTGAAACGGGCAGAGGTCGCTGTGTCGTTTCGTCGGGCACTGCTGGCGGAGTAGTTGGTATGATATCGTTTACGTTTTTTGACTTATTTTCTTTGACAAGTCCAGCGCCGATGTTTAAGGATATTTTCGATGGTATCAAGTCCATACGTGTTAACGCGAGCCTTGTTGGTGATTCTATTAAAGTTATAGTACTTTGGGTCGATCATCGTATCCCAATGATCCAAGAAAGAGATTTTCTGGGCTTTGCAGAAAGTTTCTAGGCTATTGTTAAGTAAAATCGTCTTGCTTAACTTGTATTTACTTTGGTTTGGATGAGGCAGGATGCCAGTGATATGGAGGTTCGCGTGTGAAGGTTTGATGTTGTTTAGCATGGCTTCATACCTTTTCCATGTCGATTCCGTCTGCGTCACGTTTTTAGCTCCGACTTGTATTACAATTCGCCTAGATGAATGTATCCTTTATTTGGGATTATGCATGCGACCTCGTCAAGTTTCAAATCGGCTTTGCCGAGTGTGTTAAGTTTAATTTTATCTTTTCGCTGATTTGATTTGAAGGAGGTGACATTGTAATCACCAATCACAATAATTTTCTTTGTATTTTGAGAGTCCATTTCATCGGGCAATACATCGAATCGGTTACGTGTATTGGGTTGGAAGTGGTGAGATATGTGGTCCAACGTCTGTAGCATTGTCACAGCGTGGCTGCCTTCTACTAACTACAGTTGAGTCCAGTGCCTCGCTATCTTTGACTGAGTTTTCTATCGGTTTAATACGATCGTTGCCTCAGCGTCTAGAGCCGAAAGGTTCTTGGTGAGTTCGGAGTCTGGGTGCACTTGGAGTTATTTCACTTGATTTTTGGTGGCCTCAACAGTTTCTTTGACAGCTGCTAATTTTCTGCTTATCAGATCTTTAAATTCGTGAAGTTGTTTCAGCACGTTTTCCTATTTTAATTCAACAGCTATCAATCGGGTCTCCGTGTTGACTGTCTCTGTTATGGATAAGCAATTGGGTGGGACTGTCTCTGTTTTAGATAAGCAATCGGAGGCGTGATTATTATTATTATTATTATTATTATTAAATCATTTATATCCATCGTCTAGCTGGTGTGTGCTTTCAGTTGTTTGGTTTCCTCTGCCGCTTGACAAAATTTACAGTGCAGAGTCTTGCACTCCCCATTTGAGGGACTGCTACGCAAAGTACTGACAGAGCCAGAAGAACTTTGGCAATCCATTAGTTCGGGGGCGTACGAGGTGTGGCAGATGCCACATTCTAGCTTAACCTGAACCATCTTGGACTATTATATAATTTACCGTTGGGAAAATGGACCGTTAGCTTGAGTTCTATTTTTTGTGATTTCTTGTAGACAGCAGATATGAATGCAATACTATAATTAGATGCGGGATGTGACGATTGTGTCAACAATTCGAAAACGGAATTAAAACGGGAATAATACAAATGAGACTCGAATGCGCGTATCACCGGATGCGCGTTAGCGCAAGGTTACTTCCTATTGCAGGATTTGGGTTGAAGGCAAAACTAAACTAACTTATAGTTGCTTCCATCTGCTTCTCAATAGAGGAATGATATCATGATCCTGTGTTCAAGATACAAGGACTGTAATCCTGAATCGCACCGAAGCGTTACGATCTTTCTTTCATGCAATCTTTCTCGACGAATTAGTCGTATTCGATACGAGTTGTTGAGTTTTTTATCATAAGCGCAGGCCTCATGCACGGAAACCTCTTTTTCTGTTACCTCGTGGACTTTTGCAGATACGGCCGCTTACTTATGACATCTGCACATACTCTCGTATTTCATTAACGACCGATAAACCTATTTTCAAACTACAAATTAGAATGTAATATGACTAAGAAGTCTTACATGGACATCATTTAAACATTGAGTATACAATTCGACGCGTGACATGTATTATGGAACTTAAGGTAAACATTTTGAGACAATAATTTTTATTTTGTCATTTAAATTTTGAGAAACTGATTATTCAGAGATCAATCAGAAAAAATATGTATTAATGATGGGCGTGTGCCGCTCCAAGTCAAGCAAGGAAATAATGCCGTGAGTCACACTCACTCATGCTTATAAGCTTTACTCCGGTGTTGAAGTATGAAAAATGTATTGTTATATATTTTTTCTCATCAGAATGTTCGAGTGCATGAACGTACGGTCTGCTCCAATATCATGGCAAACTTTTATTGTGATACCACCACTTATTTTATTTTACATTTTGATGTTTGTGGTCGCTGTTTAGGTATCATTAATTATTGCCTTGCCTTCTTCATAGGTGTGACCTCCACTATAATGCATAATTATAGGGTTGACCTCCACTATAATGCATAATTATAGTGTT
>SDVV010037819.1:0-10797 GCA_016164225.1 Gammarus roeselii
AGGCTCCCAAAGGGTCTCAAGGGAGTCCCAAAGGGCCCCAGAAAGATCCAAGTGGACCACCCCAAATCCACCCGGTCTCCCAAGTCCCCCGGGCTCCCGAAACCCCGGGTCCTCGAGTCCCGCGGATCCCACGAGTACCTCCTCTCCCTGGGTCACCTTCTCTCAACCAACCTCGTTACATATAATAATAATGATAACAAATTTAAAATTCATCACCATGAAAAAAGGGCAGAGAAAAATAATAGAGCCCAAGCAAGAAGAAATAATAAAATACTAAAATAAAGTGTTAATGATCTATAAAATGAATAATCATCCATCCACCCCAAAAGCGAGGTGAAGCTGGTGGTGAGGAGAGCCAAAAGGGACGCTGATGCCCGGTGGGAAAGAGGTGATAAAAGGGAAAGACCGGAAAGGAGGAAGTGGTGAAAGATGAAAATGGCCAGTTGTTGTTGGAAAGTGGTGATGTACGGAGGAGGTGGGCCGAGTATTTTGATGAGTTACTTAATGTCGAGGATGACAGAGAGGCTGACATTGTTGTTGTGAGTGGTGGTGGTGGTGCTCGGATGCCAGTTATGGGAGAAAGACTTGTGGCGGACATTACCAGGGAAGAGGTCCAGGAGGCGGTGGACGTGATGAAAGCAGAGAAAGCCCCTGGTTTGGAGGGCGTTGCGACCGAGTTCCTGAAGAAGGGTGGAGTAACGATTGTCGAATGGTTGGTGATGTTACTGAACATGGGTTTTGTGGCAGGCGTGGTACCGATTGAGTGGTGCAGTGCCTGCATTGTTCCACTATATAAAGGCAAAGGAGATAGAAATGAATGCTGCAACTCGAGAGGTATCAGTCTGTTATGTGTGGCTGGTAAGTTGTACGGGAGAGTGCTGATCAAAAGGATTAGAGACTGAACGGACTGCGCAATTGGAGAGAAACAGTGTGGCTTTAGGAGTGGCAGAGGGTGTGCCGGTAAGATTTTTGCAGTGAGACAGGTCTGTGAAAAGTACCTTGCCAGAGGAAAGGATGTGTTCTGGGCCTTCATGGATCTGGAGAAGGCATACGACAGGATTGACAGGGAAGCGCTGTGGAGGGTGTTTAGTTTGTATGGATTGGGCGGACATGTATTGAAAGCGGTGCAGAGTTTCTATGTTGGCAGCTGAGCAGGTGTCTGAGTTGGAAGCGAGGCGAGTGATTGGTTCACAGTGAAAGTGGGACTGAGACAAGGCTGCGTATGTCTCCCTGGCTGTGCAATCTCTACATGGATGGAGTGGTCAGGGAAGTGAACGCGAGGGAACTGGGTCGTAGCTTGGAGCTGGTGGAAGCGAGTGGGTGGAGTTGGCAGTTGAGCCAGTTGCTGTTTGCGGATGCAACGGCGCTGGTGGCGGATTCAGAGAAGAAGCTATGTAGACTAGTGTCTAAGTTTCGTAGAGTGTGTGAGAGGAGGGAGCTTCGAGTAAACGTGGGTAAAAGTAAAGTAATGAAATGCTCGAGGACTGTCGATGCGAGCAGAATTAGTGTTCTCCTAAATGGAGAGTTGTTGGAAGATGTTCAGTGTTCCAAGTATTTGGGCTTCCATTTGGAGAATACTGAGCTGGTGGAAACTGAGGTGAAGTCGCGAGTGAAGGAGGGATGTAAGGTGTTGGGTGCACTGATGAGCGTAATGAGCTGCAGAACGTTGGGGATGGAACCAAAGAGAGGGCTGTATGAGAGTGTCGTTGTCCCAACTGTGCTGTACGTGGCTGAGACTTTGGGGGAGAGAGCAGAGGAGAGAAGAAGGTTGAACGTTTTCGAGATGAAATGTTTGAGGAGCATGGTCGGAGTTTCGCTAAGAGACAGGTTCACTAACGACGTGGTTCGAATAAGAACGACGATGGTGAAGAAATTAGAGGACAGAGTTAGTTCGCGTGCTCCGAGATGATTCGGGCACAAGGTGAAGATGGATGAAGGGAACCTGGTAAAAAGGGTGTGGAACGCAGAGACGAGTGGCCGAAGGCCTAGAGGGAAACCGAAGTTTGGGTGGATGGATGGTGTGAAGCAGGCGTTAGGAAGGAGAGACGCGAGTGTTGAGGTGGCGAGAGAGCGTGCACTGGATAGGCGTGAGAGGAGAATGGTTGTGAACGGATGAGTATTGACGCTGCCTTGATGTGCTTTCCCGCCCTAGGCATTGATGATGGACAGACCCCCCCACGTAGGGGGGGGGGGTCTGGCCATCATGACGAGGCAGGGGTGAACCAGTGACACTATCAGGCCCTGCTGCCGGCACTGTCCTCGAATCGCAATCAAGACCTGGAGTGTGTGTTGCGGGGTTCTCGGCCGGACCCTTTGGCGTAAAAGGGCTAAGGTGTGCGAGTGTATGAGAAGGGAGGTGCGCCTTGACGTCGGCCACCCCCCTTGCTGGGGGATTTTGGCCTGGTATCTGTATCTGTACTTTCAAGAATTTGACCTATGAAGGTGCACGGAGCATTTGAAAGCCTCAGGTTAACAAATCTGGACAAATAGTGTTCATCTTTTTCTGAATAAGCCGAAAATAACATTGTTTCGTCTCACGAGAAGAAACTGACGTAATCATTATGTTATAAAAATAAGAGAGACGGCATCAGCACCAACTCGTGGAGCAGGATTGGCATTAGCTACTTGGTGAGCACATTAGCTACTCGGTAAAGCAGGATTGACATTAGCTACTCAGTGAGCACATAACCTGACATCATTAGCTACTCGGTAAAGCAGGATTGGCATTAGCTACTCGGTGAGCAACCGGCGAGTAGCAGCCAGCTGCGGTGGCAAGCCTTCAGGGTCAGTTTCCAAATCGCACAGCAGCGACAAAACACCTGTCAACAAGAAAAGTAATTAGTCGAAAGATTTATAACAACTTATCTAGACGCAAGGCGAAATCCCCCTGGAGGAGAGTGGTCGAAGGCAATATGCACCCCCCACTCTTGTCATGCACTCTCACACATACAAAAATTTAGCTTTTAACACTAAAGGGTCCAGCCAGGACCCCGCAAAACACATTTCGGGTTATGACTATGATCGGGGATCACGAGAGCTGTGCCAGTAGCAGGGCCAGACATCTTCCACTAGTTACCTGCTGTGTCATAATTGCCTGGCTCTCCCTGCACCCACGTCCATCTTGTTTCACAACGAGACGTTAAAAGCTAAAAAGAGCATCAGGGTTGCGTCAAAACTCATCCATTCACACCTATTTTTCTCTCACGCGTATCCATTGCACGTTTTCTCGCTACCTCGACACTGATGTCGTTCCTCTCAAGAGCCGGTTTCACGGGATCCGTCCACCCAAACTTCTGTCCTACTCTAGGCCTAGCATACTCACCTCCGCTTTCATAATCTTTTTCACAACCATGCTCATCATGTGAGAACATTATACTAATATATCCACCATACGTTCAATGAAGTCAATTATCTTGCTGTGATCCTGTTAAATTTTGAAAAATTCAAGCTCACGAACTTCCCTCACAGCAGTCAACTATGTCGGCTCGATGACATCAGGATCTACAATTTCTTATACTTTTCAAGACAGAAAAAATTACTTGACCAGTTGAAATGAAGTTTGAACAATTATTCCCAGGATGCATCGTTTTGCATGAACGCTACAACAACCATGCTTAGTTCAGTGATTTAAATCAATCTCAAAAGATAAAAAGCTTTTTAAATTAAAAGGTCATCATCACCTCGTTAATAGGCCGACAATTCTTTGTTTGACAGACGGTCTCAGGCCCTCTGACAGGTCTACTAATGACTTGATTGGCGGTCAAACCATGGATGACACTCTGTTCAATAACTTGATGAATGTTTCAATCACTCGCTAACCAAGAATAAACCTTTTTGAACATACGAATTTCGTTGAAAAATCGGAATATTTTAGTATTTAAAATGAACTAATAACCATCAGGAAGTTATTATTAAAAATACTGAAACAATTCATTTGGAAACCAAAAATCATTCGAAACAATACAATAACCATTCTAGCGTAGGGGGGTGGATAACCACCACTTCAACCAACTAACACTTCTCAGATTAAATTAAAGTGACTAGCTTACACTTCTTATCCTGACTGGTCAAGAAGAGGGCGTTGAGTTCGAAGGACCTCGACTCGGTGACCGCCTGGAGGTAGGTCCGCACTGTTTGGCGCACGCTAGCGGGTTCCCCAAATGAGGTATTTGGCGTGTCCTGAGGCTGGCGGGCGAAGTCCAGCCACGAGGTGAAGGTGGCCGCTATCGAGGCGATGCAGTCGGCTTCCAGCTCAAAGCCGCGGATACTCGACGGTTTAACGATCTATAAAACAAAGAAATGCGACTGAGATTATGAGATTTGCTGGGTCAGTAGATTAACATTGTCTATTCCACTCGTAGGAGCCATATGGTTTGCAGTGCGCTTCTGCTTTTATTCGAATGAATCCTGAAGAGAAAACATTACAGAGACGTTTTTACGAGAGAATCTTGTTAACATCCGTTGAACGCAGTTTTCGACTGATTTAGACCTTAAAGTCTTTCACCTTACTAGGGAATTTCGAAACTTCTAAGTCCTTCGACTGTCCTCGTGTTTTTAGGAAAAAATAAACTTAGTCCGCTTGGCGGCGCGTGGCGTAATGCGCCTATCGGTCTAAGTAGTAGTAGTACTAGTAGTTTCTTCTGTTTTCCACCGGAGCTCCAACGTGTAGTCACTGATTGCTTCTCCGTAGGGCACGATGATCCGTTGATTCTGCACAGCTTCGTGCACGAAGTTAAGTTAAAATGCATAACTAATACGCAGGGAGGACTGAGAGTTCAGGACCAGAGAGGATTCAAACCTAGTTAGTTTGACACGATTTCATATAAACCGGTGTGTTTTCTGAAAGCGATCAGTTTTATCCGGTGTTCCGTTTCTGTGAGCAGGCGTTGCAGGTTGCACGGGGGGCTCCAGAAAGCTCGTCGGGCTGCTGCGAGTGCATCACAATCCATAAGTATGTGTTCCACGCTGATTGCCACTTCGTGGCAACAGAGGCATGGCGGTGGGTCCGGTCCATGTCTACGTCCATTACGTGATTGTGGATTATTCACGTGAGTCCCGTGCATAGACGGTTAATGGACACTTGGTCTCCCCTACTAGAAAACCTAGGTACCCACTCACCCACAGATGGATCAACTGCATGCATTTTTATCCACTAAGTTGCCATGAGTCGTTCCATCGTGGTGGTATACGTGAGTTGAAGACTGGGAACCAATCTCGGCAATGTATGGAGATGAATTGTTTTTGCTGGGTAGACACCCGTTTAGCGAGAGAATCTGAGCGCTCGTTTCCTCTTATTCCTACGTGTCCAGGTATCCAGCAGAACTCGACCGCTTGGCCCGTCTCGGACATCGTGAATAGGTCGTGTTGCATTTTTCTAAGGGCAGGGTGATCAAAGTGCAGAGTTTTCAGCTGGGTGAGAACACTCAAACTGTCTGAAAATATAACATATTTGGGGAGGCGGTCATTTTTCGTAATGGAGATGGCCAATTCGAGTGCGTGCAGCTCTGCAGAAAATACAGAGGCCTCATGGGGTAGGGTGGCCGAACGCGAGGTCTCATCGCCTACGGCGGCATCTCCCACTCCGTCCGATGTTTTGGAGCCGTCAGTATATATGGTGGTGCTCAGAGTACTGTTCATCAAGTTGTCGCGAGAATTCGCGGCGGTACGTGTTGGTTGGGGTTGTTGCTTTAGGGTACGTCTGCAAATCTAGGTTGACCCGCGGTGGGCTGATCTTCTATGTGGGTGTGTTGATTTAAAGAAATCGATAGGAGAATGAAGGCTTGTTTGCTTTGCGACTGACGTTCAGCGAGGTCAGTAAGTTGTCTACACGTAGAGAAAAGGGTAGGCATATGCTCTTCTTAGCCAAAAAGAGGCGTTTATCGAAAATGTTGGTGACGTCACTGAGTGCTGGGCTATTGATGTAGCTCCTTGTCTTGAAATAGTATTGTAGAGAGAGTTTGTCTCTCCGGAGCGGAAGAGGAAGCTCGTTAGCAAACAAGTTCAGGGATTCGATGGGTGTGGAACGGAACGCACCGGTTGTGTTACGCAGGGCGTTATTTACGATGATGGAGAGAGGTTCAAGGGTGATTTTGGCTGCTGAACCGTTAACAATTGCCCCAGTCAATGCGCGAGCTTATTATTGTTCTAAATAACGTCATGCCGGCGTCCATATTGGCTCCGATTTTCAAGGATGTTACAGAGAGGAGGTCCGGTTGCCTTTTTTCAGCGATTCTCTAGGGCTGTAATATGATGTCGCCATGTCAGTTTAGGGTCCCACACAAGACGGAGGAATTATATTGGTTACTCGTATACTAGCGGAGTGATGGACAGCGTTAGGGCTGGTTTTAGGTGTAGGCCGGGCACAAGAGTGAAGTGATTGCTTTTCATTTTGGAGGGCGAGATCGGAATCCGTTTAAGGAGGCCCAGTTCCCTAATAGGTTAAGACATTTCTGGAGTTCCTGTTGAATTGTTACGAGGCTAGGGTGCCTGTAGCTTATTTGTAGGTCGTCCACGTATAGTGATGCAAGCAATCTTCCGTCACGCGGGAGAATGTCTGCTATCTGGTCGATTTTGAGTATAAAAAAAATAACACTAAGGACGCTTCTTTGGGGCAAGTCCATTTCTTGCGGAAAGGATGGTGACAGGGTGTCGCCAACCTTAACCCTGAAGGTGCGATTTTGCAAGAATTGGCGGATGTAACGTGGTAAGTGGCCTCTCAGCCTTTTGCGGGGGAGATCCTTAATGATGCCATATTTCCAGCTAGTATCATATGCTCTTTCCACGTCGAAAAATATGGAAACCACGTGTTCCCCTCAGACGAATGCCTGTCTAATGTCAGATTCCAGTCTTACAAGGTGGTTCGTTATAGAGTGGCGCTTGCGGCCGCTACATTGGATGCTGTTCAGGTCTGTATGCATATCAAGGTAGTCGACAAGGCGCGTGTTTTTCATTATTTCCATGGTCTTGCACAATACGCTGGTACGATCGATAGTTTTGTGGGTCACCGTGGAATTTCCCGGGATTGGGTATTGGGATGATTACGGATTCCCGCCATTGATCTGGAAAAAATTAGTTGGAATACAGTGTTGAAGACTTTTAATAAGTGCTCACGGGCGCCATCTGGGAGGTTCTTGATCATGTTGATGTGTACCCGGTCTGGCCCAGGTGAAGTTTCACGTGTATGGTCTCACGCACAATATTTCGTGGAGAGAGCGGGTTTGTTGTAGGCCTCTTCGTTTCTAGAAATAAAGTCAAGATGTTCACTTTCTCGCAAGTCCTTAATCCGTTGGAAAGCGACCGTGTAATTTGTTGATTGCGGCTAAAATTCTGAGCTAGTTTTTTTTGCGATTTCCGCGTGGGAAGAATAAGTTCTGCCTCCGTCTGAAAGGATGTTGATAGGTCGCTAGGGTTTTCCCTGGATACGTCGGATTTTGTTCTCACAATTGGGATAGGGCGGTGTTTCAATCAATAGTGATGACTAACTGAGCCCAGCTTTCACGTTTCTTCTCCACTCGAAATTTTCGATATACAGCAGACGACCTTTTCCTACGCTATTCGGTTCCTGGGGGGACCGTGCACGTCGGTAGGCATTGTATAGCCTTTCACGCTTATCTCTTGCTTCTTGCACCTCTCGGCACCACCATGGTTTAGGAAGGAAGGTTAAAGTGGCATATTGGGGAATGATTACCTCAGCTGCAGCTTGAAACTTTTCGTATAGTTGAGAGACGAGGTCGTGTTCCGATATGTCTTCGGGGATGCCATCCTTATCACTCCACGCAATGTGTGCTGAGAATTCCACCCAGCTGGCTTTCCGGTAGTTGAATCGAAATTCTTGAGGGGCAGGGTTTCTTGGTTGGTTGGTAAGAAGCGATATAATGACTGGGTTATGGTCGCTGTCGTTGGTTGAAGGCAAAACTCCCCAAATGAGTTGGGGTGCCTGAGTGGGGGAAGAATATGGATAAATCGTTGGCAGTTTCACTTTCGGGGGTGATTCGGGTGGGTTGTCCGTCGTTGAGGACCAGGTTGTGAGTGTTTATGGTGTTAGCTATTATCACTCCCGGATCTGTTCTCACGCATCCCTATGTTTCTTGGTAGCTGTTGAAGTCTCCAAGCAGGAGTAATGACGAGGGGAGTTGGCTTAGCAATTTGGTCATTAGTGCTTCCAAGAGGTCATGGCTTCGTGATGAGTAGATATAGATACCACCGTTATTGGCCTTGAGACGCATATCTTTATAGCGATAGCTTGGAGTATTGTCCTCAGGGGAAGGGGCGGTACGCTTTGGTGGATCACAAGTGCCACTCCGCCGTGTTGTGAGCAGTCACGTTGGAGTGGCCTTCGCGGCGGTGTATGATATATTGGGGGATTCTAAAGGTGGCGGTCTCTCGGAGTTTGATCTCTTGGAGGCCTATCATCAAAGGCTTATAGGTGACGAGTAAGGAAAGTAATTCGTCTTTCTTGTTTCCGAGCCCGTGGCAGTTCCTCTGAAGCATTTTGATGTTCATTTTGAAGGCTGTTTGCACTCTGACCTTGATGATCTAGAGTGGTCGCGTGATTTGCTGGCGCTTTAATGGTGCTCGCGTTTTTGAGTTTGCCCAGTGGTTCCGAGTTGGGAGTGTCCGCCTTCGGTGGAAGGCGGTCTGCTGTGATTGCTGCGGTCGCGACTGCGAGTGCTCTTGTGGGATGTTAAGAGCGTGTGCTCTTTGTGGTTGCCTTGTGAGCGAGTGCGCTCTTCTTCTGTGGTAGCCTTTTTGATATGCGTGAATGATTGTGTGGAGTGCGAGGTATTTAGGCCAGGTAAGATAACTGGTTGTTCAGAGGTCTCGCGTATGAGTTTATCGAGATAAGCGCCGTCGTCGAGGCCGTGATCGTTCTCGCTGGTGGCGTGTTCGTGAGTCGGGTTTGTTAACGGGGGATCGTGTCCCTGGCAGTGGTTTTCCACGAATGGAGCTGCATTTGAGACAGGTGGAGGTAGTTCTGGATTTTGGTCCTGGCGGGACGTTATTTGAGAGTAGTTACTTATCTGTTTGCTCAGTAGCGCCTGGGTATCGGAGGCTTCTTCATCTCTGTGCCTTTTCGTTTCTTTAGTAGTGAGCCTTCCTGCGTGGTCGACTGCGGGAGATTCATCCATCTCGTCGTCCTCCTGGGCACCGCATAAATTATTTCTAGGACTGTGCGTCACTGGTGCAGGGGCAGTCGCTCAGCTGAGTAAGGAAGCACTGCAGCCAGGTAGGAGTGTTGGAGTCTTGTTACGATGTTGTCCTGATGATGTATGGATGTCGTCGGGAGAGTTTGGTTCAATTGTCGATTTGACTGCTTTGGCATAGTTGAGACGGTTTGGGTTATCGTCTTTCGAGATTTGGATGGGTTGTTTCCGCGTAATTCTGCGTTTGTTTTGTATGATTATTTCTTTTTGGTCAACGTATACTGGGGGCAGTCGCGGTCGCCTGCCTCATGGTAGCATGAGCAGTGGTAGCATTTAGGGTGTTAGCCATTTTCGTTACGTACGAAAAAAGCTACAAATGGCCACGAAAATGGCTACAGATACAGACACTTGACTGCATTACCCAGAAAGGGGGGTTGCCGACCCCCCCATCACCAACTCTCATACGCTCACACTCACATAACTTAGCCCTTTTTGTGCTAAAGGGTCCGGCCGGTAACCACGCAACATACATTCTGAGTCACGAGTGCAGTACGAGGATTCGTTGTTCGCAGCAGGGCCCGACAGTTTTTACTAATTTATTCCCGCCGCATCATAATGGCCGGGCCACCCCCACCCACGACCATCCCGACAACGGGATGGCAAGGGCGGGAAAGCACATTAGAGCAACATCAAAATCAACCATTCACAACCATTCTCCACTCACGCCTGTTCATTGCACACTCTCTCGCTACTTCCACATTCATGTCTCTCCTTCCTAACGCCTGCTTCACACCATCCATCCACTCAAACTTCAGTCTACCTCTGGGCCTGCGACCTCTCGTCTCCGCTTTCATCAACCTTTTCCACCAATCTCCCTTCATCCATCCTCTCCATGTGCCCGAATCATCTCAGAACACGCGAATCCACTCTGTCCTCTAACTTCTTCACCATCCCTGTTCTGATTCGAACCACGTCGTTGGTGATCCGGTCTCTCAGCGTTACTCCAGCCATGTTCCTCAAACATTCAACCTTCTTCTCTCCTCTGCTCTCATTCCAAGTCTCAGCTCCGTAGAGCACAGTTGGGACAACAACACCCTCATACAGCCCTCTCTTTGATTGATTTGGGCCTCATTTCCACCAGAGCCTCAACGTGAGTCATAATAGGCTCCCCCGTAGGGCGCGACCGTCGTTGGTTTAGGTAAGTCCGCACAACCTCGCGTGCGAAAATATTAGCTTTGTCAAGATGAAGTCAGTACATATTTTAACTGTGGCATATTCGCGTATTAGCGCGCACGAGAGAGTATAGAGTTAACGCGTATCTTCGTGAAATGAGTAGTTGTTTCTGTGCGTAATGAGGTGGAGGGACCACATCATTTGCACAGGTGTCAGAGGTTTAGACAGCTTCGTATAGTCCGGTGTGTTTTCCGAAAGCGATAAGCTTTTTACGGTAGGTTGGGTCCGTGAGTACGCTTTGTAGGTTGCACGGGGGATCTAGGAACGCTCGTCGGGCTGCTGCGAGTGCGTTGCAATCCATCAGTAAGTGTTTCACGCTGATAGCCACTTGGTGGCAACAGGGGCAAGGTGGTGCGTTTGGTCCTATGTCGACATCCATCAGGTGGTTGTGAGTTATCCACGTGTGTCCCGTGCACAAGCG
>SDVV010037820.1:0-10797 GCA_016164225.1 Gammarus roeselii
ATATACATAATTATAATGGCACAGTAAACATTTCGTGTCAATTCCATGCCGTGACAGTGAGAACCCGTTATAATGGAAGGAGCTTGACGGGCAGATCCTTGGTTAAGAAGCGTCGTTCAGGAGAATGATACGTCTAAGCACGAAAAGGAAAACGTCATCCCCAGATATTCACTGGGACGTCTGTCTATTGGAGGCTGGGCACTTTTACAAAAAACATCTGGGAAATTGAGGACCTGCCAATCGCTAGTCAAGAGGTATGTGCGCCTACCAAAGGACTAGAATAAGTCAAATGCATAAAAAGCGAATCGAGTGTCAGAGGATGGGTCAGATATATATAATAAAATAATAGAACACGATCGAGGGATCCAGTGCCGCACTCATCAACTATATAATGTTGTACAATGATGGATGCCTGACAACGGCGTTTATTGCCTCTCCTAGTTGTTCCATCGTCACTGGTAAAACACACATCAAGTCGCTTTTCAGGAGCAGAAGTTTTCCTCCACGACGTCTTAATTTACTTCCATCTTCAAGAAAAACTCTTTCTTCATTTTCAATTTTCTCTGTCGATGAGAATATAGAAATCAGGGTAGGGAGGCCACATGGTAGGTTGACACTCACTTGACAGCTATCTCTGAGCCCATGAACAACAGTTAATCAGCACGAATGGGTGGGGATCTTTCATCTGAGTGTTATACTTAATAAAACTCTGTTCTGTTCTGCTGCGAGTCCTTCAGTGTTAACTCCGGTGACAACCTGGATGAATGTCTCAGATGCCTGGGTGTGTTTGGAGGTATATTGAAGAGGAGTGGAGGGCACCAGCAGTGTATTTTAAAGAATTTTAATACATTCCCGCACACAAATAAGTTCGTGAGATTAAAGAGCTATTTGATGAATATTGTTGCATTACACACAGCTGTAGCCACTAGTCTGTTGCTTTGTCCTCGCTGTTATTAGATGGTGTCTGAACCTATCGCCGTGTTATGCAACAGTGACTTAGAGTGTAACTGGGGGACGGATATTGCGAAGGTCTAGCTATCTCTTACGAATCCTATTTTTCCGGATGCAAACGCCCATGACAATGTTCCTGCTTCTAACGCAATGACCTCTGTGACAGAGGTTGGGAGTATTTTCACTGGCAACAAACGAAGAAAAACGCTATGAATGACGCCATAGCTGGTGAAGTGCATGAATATGTCTTCCACAGACTGATGCAGTGCTTGCTGCTGCCTTCCGTGCTGGCTGCAGTCCTGGTGTGGAGCTACCGAGAGTGGCAGTGCATGTAGTTGTGATTCCTCAACTGAAATGTAAACAAATACTCAATAATAATTGCCCCATTGCTATTGCCACCTCAATATCAAGAGTTCTTGAGCAGTTTGGATTCAACAAGGGCCATACATCGGGAGAATCTATTTTCGCATTAAAACAAACGATTGAGCAGAACAAAAGAAGGGACTTGCCAGTTTCATTTTTTTATAGGCTACAATAAGGTTTGCGATTGAATAAATTATTGGATTTTGGTCAGAAAGTTCTTTGAGAGAGTTGCCCCTCCAACTGCAGTGGAATGACTTGTATTTTGGGTTGTTGTGTGGCGTATACACCAATGAGATGACCTACCGTAGAGAAAATGAAGGAGGTCAGGCCGCAAATTGTTGAGTAAGCAAACTTTAGTATTCAGTTGATATCAAGTTGCTAGCACCACCTCTCTCTCAAAACTGCAAAAAACTTCTTAATACCTCTGGCAATTTAGCTGAAAACTACGATATTTTTCATTACGTTGCATAACCGTAATTATGCGGCTCAATACCTTGGATGTGCAAGGCAAGAAAAACGGTAAATTCTAGATGGTAACATGCTGATACGAAAATTTCATTTGCACCAGCGGAATCAAGGAGACATATCTGCAAACCATTTGTTGTCCGATGCAATGTGAAACAATGTGAAGAAATTTCTTCGAATATAGAATGACACCTTTAGACAAATGATGAAGGTCTCACGGTCGTCTACCAGCAAGGCTTGCTGAAAACCAGTCGGGATTTATTAAAGTACTGTTTTCGAGGGCCACTCAGTCAAGACGATGAATGGAATTGCTGTAAACATATAATTAAGGTTATGATATGTTGCTCCATAAATTTGGTTTTGTGTGCTACAATTTAATTTATAACTATTTTCTCACTGGTGCTGTGAGCTTCTGACATCATTATAGCCCATCGTTTGGCTAACTGCTCCAACTGTACACGTATGTCCCTTATTGTTGTTGATAAAGGCTTTATCATCTTAACTATTTTTTTCCAGTATATTATGCATGCTGGTCCGCCTGATGGCTTCGTTGTCGGTCGACTTGGAGGGCCCCGATGAATTTGTTTGCGTTTATACCTTAAGAACGAGTCAGAACAGCTATACACGTTTGAAATGCTATAATTGTTTGAAATATTTCTCAGAAGATGTCAAGGAGATGCCATATTCGTCATACGACTATTATTATTGACTGTGAAAATTGAAGCAACCAATATGATATGGCTACTGATAACGCCAATGCTGGTCGGCCAAGTAGTTGACGTGTCGTCATGATTTTTTTTACCATTATTGTCGTATGATGAATTTCTCTGGAATAAGATTCAACTTTTGAAGATGTGTCGACCACCGCTAAAGAGGTTAGCACTATCGCTAATATTAAGTAACCAACAAGTTTGTCGTAACCTATCACATCGAAAAATGTTGTCATATTATACTGTAGCGATGGGCCTTGTTTCCTTCCTCATTTTTCGTAGACGATTTTAAACGTTCGTTCTCAAGTCCTGTCAGTAATTTGGTAACAATCTCATTTTCGTGGACTCAAATACCAGGGCGCACGATTCCTATTATTAAATAAACTGCAAGTACGCGCTGGAGAAAGAATCAGAGTGTAAATGCTGTTGAACTCCCCCTGCCATACTGTTGACGTACCCCAACAATTCTTCTCGAATGTCAAACATGGAATAAGACGTGGATGATAGTCCCACAGTATGTGTAAGCTAGGATTGTACAAACTACCATTATCCTATCACAAGTATTTCACTTTTTCCAGGAGGCCTCCTCGGTCGGAGCAAGGCAGTCCCTGAGAACCGCGGAGAGACGTACGATGGAGCCGATCCCTGGTCCGATATCTGTTCTCTTTAGAAGATAAGAGAGTAGAAGTCGCCCAGTAAAATCCGTGTGACATCTTTGTGGATCGATTGGAAGGCGATTTGGGGTTATGATTCAGTTTGTGTGTTTCGATTGTCGTACCGGGAGCCACCGATCAGCTTGAGAGAGGCGGCCGTTTTTCTTTAGGTTATTCCTGTTGTTTTTTATTGGGTAGAAGATAACTACAAGGAAAGAAGATATCGTCAATTACCCTCACTTGTTAAAGTTGTCATCGAGTTGAAAGATGGTTTCAAATACGAGCTTCTCGTCTCCTAAATACTCGTCGAAGGGCAAGTGCCTTCTTGTTGTCCTATTTTTATCATTTATTTTTTCTTACAAAGCGTATTCAGAGTAGCAGCATAATTAGACCTGCAGATGTCCTGATTCGGTGTGTAGTGATTACACTGATTGTTTTCCAGAGTGTATGAGTAAAGTTTAAACCATATAATATTCAAGGTGAGCTTTTTCGTCCATTCCTTAAACCCAAACTGCGCAATCAATATACATCAAATTAGTCAAGCTAGACTTCCGCACAGCAGGAACATGAACACACGCAACTGTGCTGAAATGACGGCTAATAAACATCTCTTCCCGCCTCGCAAGATGAACACAGTCCACGATTTTATGAAAAAAAAAAGATATTTTGTACGATAAAACAGACCATGCCATTAAGGGAAGACACTTTTCTTCAGGATACTCTAACTTCTCTATATAAAAAAAAGTAATCAAATTTTAAACGAATGCATGTGATATTCTAATTTAATTTTTTATCGTTCTTCACAACGCAGATCGCATGAGACTGCAAAGTGAAACTTCCGACACAGAAGCAGTCACTGTCTCCATCACTGTATTAACAGTCATTGTCCCCATCACTGTATTAGCAGTCATTGTCTCCATCACTGTATAAGATAATTGGTCTTTATACCTATGACGTCAGCAATTACATGATCCTTCAAATCCTCGGTTTTTTGTTTCGAGGTTGTGAAAAAAATATTGTTTCGTGGAATCAGCGTAGGAGAAACTTTTCTGAACAAAATTTTACGTTACCAACCAACGCTTAAATTTATTTCATTTGGCTTATATTGAGTTGTGATTGAAATGAGTGCTTGCCCCCCTCCATCAAATTTAAATAGTGTTCTTCAATTTACTTACATTCAATTGCGAATGAACCGTCAATTTTATGATATAGCTTAAAATTGAGCCCTAGCAACACAACAAATTTTTAATTGTATGATTCCATCTCAGAACAAGTATTTTCTGATACTTTCATCCAATTCCGATGCTGTATATAAGGACGTTAGAAAGAATGTGTGCCTTTTGTCTTACAGTCAATAATAAATCACTTCCAATAAATCCTGATCCCCAGTCCACGGTGTTAACTCAACGTATTTCAGTTAATGTTCCTTAGTGCCTTGCGGATGGACAATTAACCCGTCATGAGTATGGGGAATAAAATCAAAATTCATCCAAGCGAGACATTGAGACCTTTAGAAAGGAATAATATCCTATTTCAATCTTTGCATTGAATTTTAGAGTTTTTAAATAATAAATCTTTGATTTAGATGGGAGATGCGTAAGCCAGTTTTTGTTTTCGAGCAATCAGAACGATACCCTGGAATATTTTGACGGAGAGAGATGTTGAGATGTTGGGGCGATTTAGAGATAATTTATCGTTCAATTTATGTTGAGAAAGCAAACAACTTCCGCTGTTGATTCCCGTAGATTTGACCAGTACGCGCAAAAACTATCATTTAAATTATTTTAAATTTGTTGAAAAACCTAACCTTCACATGAAAAAATCTCTGAGACAAGAAACTTGTTGTTCTTCTGCAACGAAACGAATAAATTTTATTTAATACAAATTTACAATCAAAACAAGCTATTGCTTCCCTGAGCAAAGCCTCGTCGTATTCGTGGGTGCAACTTGTGCGTGCAGATTTTGTTTTCTGGATACCATTAAGAAAATTCACCCCGGTGGCACTGACAGAGCCAGGCACTCATTTGAACAGCGGTCGTGCTGTTCGAGGACACGCAAGGGTACCTAGAACGAGGACAAACTACCTGTTACATCAGTTAACTGTTACTGAACTCCAATGAGTTCGTTTGGGTGTATCTGTCCCTTGTGACAACAAATATGAGCAAAACATTCTTGAATTCATTCCTTTTGTAGAGGAACTAATTGATAATCTTTCTCTAAGTCCGTCCCAGGTAACTATTTAGTGGGCTCTTTTCATGCATGAAATATATTTGAAAATCAAATTCAGAGTGATAACTAATCATTTATTAAGATGAGTGTGGTGAGTACAAAGTGAAGTGTCTAGAATACAACATTTCATGTCCTGTTGCAAATCATTCAGAAGTGAATCCAAGGCTTCCGTCACTCATGTCCGGATATTATCCGCCTTGTTGTAATAGTCTCGATGAAGTCTGTCATCCCAAAAAGTAATTATTCGTAATGATGATTCAAATAATCCCCCCAAAAAAGACCTAGATAATTGTTTCAATTATTGGAGGTAACAATACACATTTCTCTCTATCAATATTTCATTAGGTACAAAATATATTTATTTTAAAGTATAGATGTATAATTTATAAATATATGTTCAGCTGGAGTGTTTGTACACGAAACCGAAGAGGTTGACCAGTCTGAATGCATTGTTTTGCGTTGTTAGGGGTTTGCGTACATGCATTCGTACGTCAATCGCACAGCCCACGTCTCCCTGGGATTAGCTCTGCACAGAAGCACAGTGACGTATGTCAAACATACTCCCCCAAACCTTACGTACTGCCACCCTCTCTCCATTTCTCGCTCCGAGACATATGCGTCACTGGAGTCCTAGGGTTTCACCGCAACACATTTTGCCCTTAGATGAGAAGGTCTCCCTCGTATCGTATCTGCAGTCTCGCAAAGACTATAGGTGACTCCAAATTGGGTTATGTCAAATACAGTTTTATTTATGTTTTCCACTACGGGTTGACGTCGGATGTCAAATATTTAAATCATTTCTAAGTAAAATATCTATATTGATATGATTTATCACTGCATTAAATGGTACATAAAAAATACGAAGGATTCCAAAACTGTGGATGATAAGATGGATGATAACATGAATGAAGCTTGTTGATTGCCTCTCGTGGATTTTAGAACTGTTATTTTCTATTTACATTAAAACAGTTCCAACTTTGTGTTCGGTTATTGATGATGATTTGTTCTCGATTTATTCGTGCAAATTAATATTTTTTGCGTCTAGTTAGCGTTCTTCTAATTGAAAATTAATAGTATAAAAGAGCAATTGTATAAAATTGTACCATTCAAGACTTGAGCGAACCATTTATTTTTCTTCAATAATTCAAATTTTTCTGCGATAAATGTATTAGATCGAAATTAGATCCCCTGGAGCACCAATTTAATCCCCTCGAAAAACCAATTTATTAATCCAGCCGATACTTTGGCCGCCAGATGGCCGTAGAAACGCCACAGACGAAACTGGCAACTTGAGCTTCGAAGAGAGTGTTTCAGCCCTATGGAATCAGTAGCTTTAAAGTGCCCGTGCTGAGTGGTTCTGCGCGAGCAGCTCTCCCACTCAGTGTTAGTGGGTAAAAGTCCATCTGGTGGGGGATATAGAAGCTGATACTGGCGTAGTGACGAAAGAGTGCCGACTTAAATGTCATGCTTGCCTCGAATTTGGTGTCACAAAAGTTAGTGAGTGTGTTGCTCGCTAAAATGTCAGTGATGCTCTGCTCTCCAAACATGTGATTGTCATTTTCGGATCTGAGAACTTACCGAAAAAAAATTGGGCCTAAGATTTCCAACTTAAAATATATATTTGAACTCATTTCAATACATTCGGTCAAATAAATGTATATACCTGTTTGTTATATACTGGTTATTACATGTTTATTTTGTGATATCGCTTATAGTAAAACACAGTGAAAGCAATTTATTCAGTTGATTAATATTTTATTATGAGACATCGTCGATATACAACATCACTCATGTGGGAATAGTGGTGCAGAGAATACTAGTAACGTGCAATCGTTAGCCCTTTATTAATAATGAATGATTTCAACTTTTAAATATTACGTTGGAACTATGGACCGTTATTGTTCACCACTTAACGAAGATATATTTAGTGTGGCTATAGGAAGCCCATCTGCGCATGCTGTACACCGTATAGTTTTTTGGATATGTTTGTTTGCCTCTACACAGCTAGTGACCGGAGAAATGCAATAGTGTTACTTTATTGTACGCATTGCTTTGGAGAATGAAATTTCAGATGTAATTGGATACACATTGATTCATAGCTTAGAAAATATTTCCTAATGCTCATACATTTTATCCGTTTTAAGGTTGAGTGTACAGTGAAAACTAAGCCAGCAAAGAGGAATATGGAGATTTGTTGTGCTTTTTAACCAAACAAATAAAACACCTTATTGATTTCGAAGCAATGGCCAGTTGACAGTGAACAAGCACTTCACATACATACCAGAGAACCTTCCTTTGTTACGGCTAAAATGCAGCCTAGTGTAGTTTGATATTAAAATAGATTGACGTTTCTGTGACAAGTTGCCTTATGGAAGTCGTCGCCATGGATTGTGTTCAGCAAGTCAACGGCCGAGAGGAGATTGGGAAGAAACCAAGTGAGTTGAAACACACCACCACCAACTTTATAAATATGTTTGCCATTTATACTGCTGATCTTATGTACTTGAACGTCATAATCAGATATTATTTTGAAGCTAATCGCAATCAATGAATAAGATGAAATCCCTCTCAAGCTGAATAAGAGTTTTCCAAAACGATTATAAACATGCCCGGCTGAATACCAGTCATGCGCTTGCCGGCACAATGCCAGCCATGCCCTCACCGGCACAATGCCAGTCATGCGCTCGCCGGCACTCTACCAGCCATGCCCTCACCGGCACATTGCCAGCCATGCCCTCACCGGCACAATGCCAGTCATGCGCTCGCCGGCACTCTGCCAGCCATGCCCTCACCTGCACATTGCCAGCCATGCCCTCGCCGGCACAATGCCAGTCATGCGCTCGCCGGCACTCTGCCAGCCATGCCCTCACCGGCACAATGCCAGTCATGCTCTCCCCGGCACAATGCCAGCCATGCCCTCACCGGCACAATGCTAGTCATGCTCTCCCCGGCACAATGCCAGCCATGCGCTGACCAGCAGTATGCTAGCTATGCCCTCACCGGCACAATGCCAGTCTTGCCCTCATCGGCACAATGCCAGTCATGCCCAAACCGGCACAATGCCAGCCATACCCTCACCGGCACAATGCCAGCCATGCCCTCACCGGCACAATGCCAGCCATGCCCTCACCGGCACAATGCCAGCCATGCCCTCACCGGCACAATGCCACCCATGCCCTCACCGGCACAATGCCAGCCATACCCTCACCGGCACAATGCCAGCTATGCCCTCACCGGCACAATGCCAGTCATGCCCTCATCGGCACAATGCCAGCCATGTCCTCACCGGCACAATGCCAGCCATGCCCTCACCGGCACATTGCCAGTCATGCCCTCACCGGCACAATGCCAGCCATGCACTCACCGGCACATGCCAGTCATGCACTCACCGGCACATGCCAGTCATGCCCTCACCGGCACAATGCCAGTCATGCCCTCACCGGCACAATGTCAGTCATGCCCTCACCGGCACAATGCCAGCCATGCGCCCACCAGCTGTATGCTAGCTATGCCCTCGCCGGCACAGTGCTAGTCACGCTCTCCCAGTGCATCACACGAAGATGTATCGTGCAAAGTGCCAATAGAAAAAGGTTCGGTAACGCCAAGAGATTCACATAATACTATCATTTCGTAATGTACAATAATCCTAGATATATGCACCCTCAAGAGTTATCGATGCACTAATCCATCATATTACGTAAACACACTCCTCCACGTTCGGAGAAGGTATCTGTTGCACCAATCATTCACCCTCAGCATGAAAGGTATTATTGATTCATACAAGAGTAGCTGTCGTTATGAAAAATTCGATGCACTCATGAAAGGGTTCTGTTACCCCTGGTTATTTACATGATGAGGGAAAACACTGGTATAGTTTCCCTAAATTTCTTTCTTTCTGAAAATACAATTGGAATTGACACTACATATTTACATTTCCTATACCAATGCTTTATTACATCTCATATGTTGGCAACGCACTCATCCTTAGTAACAGTGCGGCTTTTAGGAAAAATAAAACATTGTAATGTTTTATTTGCGGTTCAGTCCGTGATTTAAATTCATCACAGCTATTGTTAGAAGTTCCTTATACAGTCGATTCGCATCGGTTATTTAGGGCGTTTTAGAATAAACCTTTTATTACGTGATATGAACACATGACCTTGGCCACCACATGAATTATATCACCCAGAACAGCTCTGGCGAGTATTACAGTTAAGGTGAAGGATCTGTCGGAAAAAGAGTTCAGATTGAGACAGTGTAATTCGCGAGCAGAATATTGTAATTACTGTTGGGCATGTGGTGGTTAGTAGGTACCTTCAGTAACCTGCAATTATCTAACCTGCAAACCCGCTCGTATGTAGAGGCAGCTGAGGACGGTCTCGATAGATTCTATGGTGAATACAGAATTGTCGTTACTATCATTTATTACGTCATAACGCGTCATAACGAGTATTAAGAAATTTGGTGGATGAATTTTTTCTCGTAAATTATTTCATCCTTTCTGCTAAAATTTATTTCATCTTTATGCATAAAATTTCCTGAAAGTATGTATTGTTTCTTAGATTATATGTGAACATACCTTATGTAATGCTCTGTCATGAGAGGACCTGAACGTATCAGGATATTCGAATGGTCTTTGTATACCAATGCGTAAGATAGAATATAATTGAAATCTAAACTCTTAGAACAACACCATTGACTTTACTTGGTTTCAAGTGACGTCTTCAGTCTCGATTTTAATTATGTCTCTATCACTGGTCGCCACAGCAATTCAGAAGGACATCAACGATCACGTCAGTTCAATTTTATAATTATTCTGGCCGCTATCTCATTCGATTTTTTTTTATATCACTCCCATTCTTGATCTTCCCATTAGAAAGTTATTGCCATGACCATTCATTTCATTAAGTACGTTCAGCTTGATTACACGTTATTGATCTGGCTGACTTCATTTATTCCCAGCCTCTGCAGCCCTTTTATCTGGGTAGAAGTTGAACCCGTGAACAAATTTCCTCTTCAGTTTCCTGCCCAAGGCCGACATTGCAGAAGATGAGTGGATACTCAGAAGAATGCAATCTAACCTCCTTCATTTAACTGCTTCTTCGAATGTAACGTATCGTAGCCTCTCCCAACGTTTTTTCCCCGTCTCCATTCATTATATCTTGCTCTGAACCATAGGTTTAGTACCCGGTGGCGCAGGCTCCTCTGCATTCCTATTTCATGTCCAAGTCAGAAGAAAGCCTCAGCAATCTTCTCCATTGGAAGAAGGGTTCTCAGTTTTCGTTCCTGTGTCTTGGCTGCGAGTTTTTAAATGCATTTAAGCAAACGGAAACACTTATTAATGAAGTTTATTTTTAATTTGCCGCTTTTTAATTTAAAATATACACACTGTTCCTCTCTACCGTGCTCAGAGCACAGAAAAAAAA
>SDVV010037821.1:0-10796 GCA_016164225.1 Gammarus roeselii
CTTATCTCAAAGGTTGAAAGCGAACATTACCATGCAAGTCCCTTATCTCAAAGGTTGAACGATAACATTACCATGCAAGTCCCTTATCTCAAAGGTCGAAAGCGAACATTACCATGCAAGTCCCTTATCTCAAAGGTTGAAAGCGAACATTACAGTGCAAGTCCCTTATCTCAAAGGTTGAAAGCGAACATTACCATGCAAGTCCCTTATCTCAAAGGAGGAAAGAGAACATTGCCGTGCAAGTTCCTTATCTCAAAGGCGGCAAGAGAACATTACCATGCAAGTCCCATACCTCAAGGGCTGAAAGATAACATTTACATGCAAGTCCCTTATCTCACAGGTTGAACGATAACATTGCCATGCAAGTCCCTTATATCAAAGGTTGAAAGAGAACATTACCATGCAAGTCCCTTATGTCAAAGATTGAAAGAGAACATTACCATGCAAGTTTCTTATGTCAAAGGTTGAAAGAGAACATTTCCATGCAATTCCCTTATCTCAAAGGAGAAAAGAGAACATTGCCGTGCAAGTTCCTTATCTCAAAGGCGGAAAGAGAACATTACCATGCAAGTCCCGTACCTCAAGGGTTGAAAGATAACATTTACATGCAAGTCCCTTATCTCACAGGTTGAACGATAACATTGCCATGCAAGTCCCTTATATCAAAGGTCGAAAGAGAACATTACCATGCCAGTCCCTTATGCCAAAGGTTGAAAGACAACATTACCATGCAAGTCCCTTATATCAAAGGTTGAAAGAGAACATTACCATACAAGTCCCTTATCTCAAAGGTTCAAAGCGAACATTACCATGCAAGTATCTTATCTCAAAGGTTGAAGGCGAACATTTCCATGCAAGTCCCTTATCTCAAAGGTTCAAAGCGAACATTACCATGCGAGTCCCTTATCTCAAAGTATGAAAGAGAACATTTCCATGCAAGTCCCCTATCGCATAGGTTGAACGATAACATTAGCATGCAAATTCCTTATATCAAGGGTTGAAAGAGTACATAACCATGCAAGTTCCCTTATCTCAAGAGTTGAAAGAGAACATAACCATACAAGTTCCTTATCTCAAGGGTTGAAAGAGAACATAACCATGCAAGTTCTTTATCTCAAGGGTTGAAAGAAAACATAACCATGCAAGTCCCTTATCTCAAGGGTTGAAAGAAAACATAACCATGCAAGTCCCTTATCTCAAGGGTTGAAAGAGAACATAACCATGCAAGTTCCTTATCTCAAAGGTGGAAAGAGAACATTACGTCTCGATCATTGCTGGCCCGTCATTCGTTATTGGACGAAAAATAATAACATAAACACTATTTAAAGGAATTTTGTGATGACCAAAAATGTTATGAAGAAAGTTTGATAGGATACAAATGTACACGTATATATTCAATAGTTATGGCGATCAAAACCCCCCCTCAAAAAATTATCCTGTTAAGTCTCGAGGAAAACCTGTGACCAGGGACATAAAATATGTCATTGGCTAATACTTTGCTGCTGAGTAGAGAACACGTAGGAAAACGAGAGAAAAAGTCATATAGTGTCATAAAATGGTACATCAAACAACATGTAACAGAGTGTTTGTTGGAAATGATCACTCCATTTGCTTCAACTTGACTCTGAAAGTTAAACATTGTATGAATGAATTAGTCACTCATAACTAAATATAGTTACACATCATATGAAATCTTAAGTCAAAGAAAATTTCACATCAGGCATTCATTTGGCATTGTATTCATACAGGGAAGGGAACCAGTACATCTATTAATAAAATATAGAACGGGAATTGAATGGAAAGAACATCAAATTACCGGACACGTTTTCTCAATAGGGCAGGTAACTGTAGGCTAACCAGCTGCTGACCATTGGGGATAATTCAGTCAAAGAGCTTCTGAATGTTCAAGAACCTTCACTAGCTCTGGTAATATTTAATTAACTTTAATACATTATATATGTTAATGCGTTGAGTGCGGAACACTATGGGAATTATCAAGATTTTAAAAATATCATACGTGCGTACGTGCTTCATCAACACTGGCCTTAACACAACAAGCGCTATCTAAAAGTTGCTTATAATTTGGGGCCCAAGGGAGATTTCTTGCTCGCCTCAACCGGTCTTAGACTCACTAGGACGCCATAAACAAGCTTCCCAGGCAGAACCCAAAAAACAATGGGTCGTAAATGGATGTTGCCCCTCGCCAAGAATTTATGACCGTAGGTGGACGGCATTCGGTCTCACAAAACATTTTTTTGGGGGAAGGATGACGGATGATATGCTATGACTGATGGTAGAAAGTTTATATTTATAACAGCATCAAAAAAAGTAGTTCGTAATAGATCAAGCGACGACCTACTTATATGTACGTTATTCAAAATGTAACTATAAATAATGGTGCAAGATGAAATGGTAAGACCATAAGCAATCATATGACGAACGAGTGGAACAAGCATGGATGTATGCTAGTGGTCGTGAACAACAAGCTATAGAAGTGGAAAAGTGGATTTTACTGTTGGATCACACGATCAGCGACAAGTTACAATAACTAACTGATAGCTATAACTTGTATACCTCACTGTATCCCTGGTTAATTTAATTAAATACTGTGTTCGTTTCCAAATCATTAAATATTAGTGCTGTCTAAAACCAAGCGACGTTATCCATTAGGTGGCAGAGAGGAAACGGTGCCCAGCTTGCAGTGAAAGCCTCCGTGTTGCCGATAGTTATGGTTGGAGCGTTGAGGAGCCTAGTCAATATGCCCTTGTCATGGATTCATATACCGTTTACAAACCAATTTTTTGAACCAAAAATACATCCTTCTACACTGGGATCACTTATTTACTTTGGTCAGCAATGAACGGTCACGTAGTGATAGGAAATGAAATCATTTTACATGATTCAAACGAGAGGGTTTAAATCTACGTCATTTACAGTCAACATGTTTTTAACTACAGATTTCACAGGCTTGAAAATGAGAACACTAAGAGGCTTGAATCCTGGCAAGCACATTTCCGTAGAAAATAAATTAAAGTCTAATAGCCAGTGATCATTGTAGTTCAACAGAGTTCAAACTAAGATGAAACATTTATGGGCACATGTGTAGTAATTAAGGAAAAATAATTGTCTCTTAGTTCACCTACGTACACGTTCTGGATCATAATTTAGATCTCACTTGCCGGTATCAGCTGACTGCCGCAGGTTACTGTCACCAGTCTGCGGAGAAGGGCAGTGTAACCAAAGAGAATAAACGACAACCCTTAGGAACCACAGAAACTATTTATAAGATCTTACCAACATTTTGCAACCTCGTGGAAGCCCCTTTCAGGCCTTGACGTGGTTATTTACTTTCGCGCGACGGAATCATCAAAAGATCTTCACATTCTCATAAATGTGTCGATTGCTCATCAAATGATACTTGTAGAAGATTTCAAACAAAAGTAGTAGCATATACTGTATGGTGTGTTGGTTGTAGTGATGACAATAGACAACAGTTGACCTTATTCAACTCTTGATAAAGTATACTGAGCGAGCAACAGCCAGCAGGTAATTCGCATGTGAAACCAATCACTTTTCAGCGTCGCAGGAATAATTCGAGAGCTTACAAGTGTTTACAAGCGTAGGAAGACAACAACAGGGCTATTGGCCCAAACTAGGTTGCCGTTTGATTCCAAGACAGCAAGTTCTGAAGAAGAACGTCTAAGAGAGCTTCATGTGGTATTTCTGTTCTTATAACATCAAGAAAGGGAACGGTGAATCTGTTTATCGGCGATTTATGTAGAACTTATCGAGCCGAGACTTAAACGTTTAGATTGTTTTGCTGTTTACAACCTCCGAGGGAAGTTTGTTTCATTCTTTGACAACTCCATACGTGAAGAAATTGCTAGTGATGTCGGGTGAGAAATGTTTCCCAACGATTTCATATCCATTGTTCCTAGTCACTCCGTTTGTATCTAAAGTGAAAAGGGTCGCTCGGTAGACGTTTTCCTTACCCTTCATAATCTTCCTGACTTCAATCATGTCGCCTCTGACTCGATGCTTCTCTAGCGAATAAAGATTGAGACCACGTAGCCTGTCTACATAAAATTTATTCCGCAACGAAAGGATGAGTTTGGGATCTCTGCTTTGAACCTTCTCTAACTTAAAAACATATCTTCTAAGATTCGGAGACCAAAATTGAACGGAATACTCGAGATGCCTTCTATTAAATGCATTGTAAAACTTGACCATAATGTTTCTGTTTTTGTACGAGATAGTGCGAGGCATCATACCTAGCATATTGTTGCCTTTCTTGGCGGTGTCGTTACATTGCTTGCTACTTTTTAAGTCGTTACTAATGATGACACTTAGATCTCTCCTTCCGGTGACAGAAATTTAATATGCCACTTATCTGATCAATCAACAATTTTGTTCAAGTCTAGTTGGATCTGCTGACACTCTAGTTCAGTTTGTACTCTTCATCAGGGTGGTTCTAAACACAATGTCAGTCTCGTGCGCATGGGAGGTTGCAAGGCGCTACCTTCCCCTTTGTACAGATGTTTATCGGAAATCATAAATAGGGAATTTAATAAACCTAACCTGACCTAGCTTAAATTTTTATTGTATGAAAACGAATTTTGATCATGTTATTGTATTAATACGTCAGAATTAAATCCTGTTTTTGTATTAAAAATCTCCCAAAGTATTATAATAACGAAGAAAAAGAGCAAATGTCAGACTAGCACACGTGCCTGATTTACAGCTTGGTACCTTAATGAATAATCGAACAAATATCAAGGATATGACTTTAACGAAAAAAATATACAGCGGCTCCTCTTCCTCCTTCAATGACGACATAAGTGTTTGGAGGTCATTTACGCTACCTGTCAATACTTCAACCTAGGAACTATACAGTTCAACACATGCTACCTCTGAATTCGCGATAATGATCCAAAATCTTCTGCTGAAGAATCGGAAAATATCTCTCGTGGCAACACAACCGTAATGATCGCTCATTCGAGAAAAGTGCTCAGAACGGTTCTAAATAAAAAATATAATGAATAAAAATATAAAGTAGTGTTATGTCCTGAAAAATCCATATTTTTGGGTTTGAGGTTTCACTCGAAACTTGAATAACAGCTGGTTCAACGCACTTGGCTGCATTTCAATATCCGCATGAGTAAAGAAAGAACAGAAAAGATACTCAATAATTACGAATTACATCTGGGACTGTGCTCACGCTGAGCGAAATCACACAACATTCAATGAACAAGAGAAAGAAACCATCGCCCATTTATTTCTTGAGGAATGAATTATAAATATACCATCTGTATGAGATATGCATGGATGTGAATCTTCAACATTTTATCTTCGACCTAAAATACAGTGCGTTAATCGATTGCTGCTGTCACACTAACAGACTGGTTAGTGTTTGCCGGGAGATAAACCAAATTCAAAAACACAAATTATATAAAAGCTTATTTCACGAAAATAATACAAAAAATAAACAGGTCACCGCTACCTGGCTTCAAAAGGGAATGCAGAGCATAACACGATAGTTTCTTATCAAATTATTCCACAATTTTCTCTGGCCCTGTCACAGAAAACATCATATTTTTTGCCCGATAACTACCTAAATAAATAGGCCTCGACGCGTCAAAATATTGTCACAGTCGCAGTAGTCAGGAGGTGTTCGTTTATTTTGAGGTTCCACCCTCGACTGTTTTACAATTATACCCTTGTTCCGTCTTTTTCTTAACCTCTGCAATGCTACAAGTTGCAGATCAGGGTAAACGCTGCAACAGAAAAAAATATACATATTCTCGGTTTCTATGTAGGAATAGAGATAGTGATTTTAAAATTCCTGTTTTTTTTATTCAATTTTCTTTGTAATTTGAATACTAGCTGTACACATATTTGAGTCATCACCTGTGAATTTCACAGTTGTTGGTTGTCCTCAAAGAATTACAGTCCAAACAATGCAGGCAGTAGAGACGAACAGAAGCTCTCTTCCAGTAATGATTTAGTGTGCCACATCAATTTTCTATGACTCCTTAGAATCTACTCTCAAAGAACAAACATGGCTTCGTCTTGTGTGGGAGACTGATTCAATATATTTCAGCACGACAAATGTAGGGTTCGTTATTTTTCAGGAATATGGTGGTATTATTTTTGCATTTCAACTGAATTTAAGAGGGAAAGATCGTCAACGTGGCAAAGGGAAACATTACATGTCAAAATAATTATGATTGATCCATTGACATGTCTTTTGCAGGTACTTTTTTTGTTTTAATAACGGATACGATATGATATGGGACTTACTACAAAGCCAAAGTCTCATGCTACAGAGCTAAGATCTTACACATTGACTTCAGACGTCAGAATCAGCATCGTTTCGCGTGTTGTTTCCGCTTATCCCTGCATGATAAGTGTATGTATTTTAGTATGCCTATTTATATAGATATTCTTCTAGGTCCAGTCGAAACATTCAACTCGATGATTAACGAATCCAATTGATGAGCTCCTTATATTCTATCAGTGATTGTGCATGCATAGCATGAACAATTAGAAGCCAGTAGCGTGGAGCTCCATTGTTTTATGAGTAGTTTATACTTGGTTGTCATAACATTACTCAGCTCTGTATACTAAGTAAAACTTGACATAATAAAACGAACAAATATGATTACAAAAAACAATACAAATCATTACATGACTTACATCTTATTTCCATAATTTTCTTGACATGTTTACCACATAATGTGGAGTTCAAATAAAAATTAGTTACGTAAGAAGCATCCCATGTTATTTTCATTTGGCGTCATTTATGAATCGCTTTCTTTCACTGAAGACCTACGGCAATATAATATATTGGATAAACCGTTGCATTGATAAAATGTTTTCAGAGTGAAGTTAGAAGGCCGACGACGTGCACCCCACGACTTCGGCCTCATCGTCTAGACGCAACGTTCATTCCATGGCTGGTGTTGACAACTAAAAAGTTCTTTAGCAAAGTGTATCCAATTTCTCCGAACGTTCCAATAGAAAAGACGGCTTACTGTGACTTACTCCTCTGTATATATGCGAAATTCGGTTATCAATGAAGAGAAATTCCAACATAACTGGAATACGTCATGGTCATAATTGTAGGCAGATTTAGGACTTGGACCATGATCTCTGGCATACAATATTTGATACGGTCCCTATATGGGGCAATATGATTTCGACACCGTGCGGCTCTTCCAAGGCATCCACCACTAAGTTCTTTCAGGCAGGAAATGTCCAAAATTCTATGAAATACATTATGTTCGATCGATACACTATTTAAGAAGTGAATATTTCTTGCATTCGGCCCTTGGCCCAATTTAAAACTGCCTGAGTCGATATATTGATTCTGTTCTTTTTAACTTGAGGCGTCATTGATTCACTCTCAAGCAATTCAAGCGCCTGAACGTTGAAAGCTATTCACTTAAAACTGAGTGTCGAGTAGACAACAAATCTATGAAACGCTCATCAGCGTGGAGGATCGTCTTTTTGTTTGACTAACAGAGACAACGATGGGTACCACACAGAGTCGTGGGATGTCGTCTTATCGAATATAGTTGGTACTGTATGATATTTCCCACATTTGAATTGCCCTATTTAAATGGTATTCCAGTCTTGGGTACTCCGAAAAACCGGAACACAGCAAGTTATGAGTTAGTGATGCAATAGGTCATTGTGACGAGTGCAAAACGGCCTTGTGAAGTGGGTAATTCCGACCTAGCGATCACCTCCAAGTAAATCTACGGTGATCACGGTGACTATTTCATTTACTTACAAAAATTTTTGATAGGAGCCTGATACACATCCGAGACCAGTTACTTTCTATACGTAATCATTTGGGATTTTCTTAATAATGTCATAAATCAATAAATAATTGTTTTTCAATCTGGTTTGACTGCAGAAAATCTGTTTAGTAAACTAACACCTGTCATGAGCGGAATTTCTCTAAAGTTTTGTTCATAACTGATACACGTCATTGATCGCATTCAATATATTTAGATATAATATAAATTACAGTGCAAATTTTTAGAATGTAACAATAGGAAAATTGACGTAACGTGTTGGCAGATTATAATTCTTCTCTTAGCCAATTTATTCGCTCGATGGAGATAACTAAGTCTACTAGCGGTGAGTTTATAAAACAATAGGAACAATTTTACATCTAATAAACATAATAGCAACCTGATAATTGACATGGTCGACAAGTAGTAAATGTGTGTTTAGATGTGTATCAAACAAGTGGACATATTAATTAATAGTTGTCATGTTTAATACCGAAATGTATTATTGACAAAATAATTCATTATCATATTATTATTAACAAATAAAAGCAGTTTACTGCGTAAAGAAACCGAACTTCTTAACCTTGTGGGTTTCTGTTTTTGGCCATGATCAGACAATATAAAAGCCTCATGCAGCTTCTATAGTCCCCTTACTCGGTAATTAAGCTCAGAGTGAATGCCCGAACAGGAATATGTGGATATGAACGGTGTCTTGATAATGAGAACTGGAAAAATAATAAAATGCTGAAATACCTTCACAATCTACGAAAAATGTCACTGCTACTGTTTTCCAGTACTGCTCAGTGCGAGTACTGATATTCAAATCCGCCGTTCACTGAGCTAGACTCCGTCGATTGCATAAGGACGCTGAGCTTCAAGGCTAACTACTGCGGGTTCGAATCTTGCACAGGGTCGATACCAACACTGGATTGCAGCTACCGAAGAACTCGTGGATGTGAAGCTTGATAAATTCCATTTGGATCACCCTGTCCCTGACCGCAAATGCGGGAACAAGTTGGAATAAATATTGTATTGTATAGCTTGCAATATTTTTGTCATTGGTGTTGCTCCGCTGATGCTAGTCGTGATCTAGAGCCCCGCTGATGCTAGTCGGGATATAGGTCCCCGCTGATGCTAGTCGTGATCTAAAGCCCCGCTGATGCTAGTCGGGATCTAGAGCCCCGCTGATGCTAGACAGGATCTAGAGCTCCACTGATGCTAGTCGGGATCTAGAGCCCCGCTGATGCTAGTCAGGATCTAGAGCTCCGCTGATGCTAGTCAGGATCTAGAGCAGACAACGAGACTCTCGGGCTCCAGCTAGTTATAGAGTGAGTGTGGTGGGGGGGGGGGGTGAGATGGAACAACGAAGACATGAACGATTATCGCTCGATAAATGTTCCGTCAGCAAAGAGACTGGGACAAAAGTCTGCTTGTTAACGTCCAATTTGGACCGGTGGAAAATATGTATTTCATTTGACGATGGGGGATAAAAATCCTCGTCAATATAAAGATATAGAAGTATCGCCATCGCTCTTTTATTTGCATGGTTCATCATCGACACAGAGGTTGTAAAGATGGAAACCAGACTTTGCATCTGGGATTGAGGCAGTAGAATGACTTGCAAGTGGGAGATACTGGCGAATAGGAGGCTGGAAACATGATGGTTCCGTAAACATGGAGATCACCCGTCTGGACTTGACTGGATGGGTGGCTATCGCTTGAAAATCTAGCTCATAGAACAAAAGTAGCATCCAGTGCGGTTTATCCCTCGGTCCCATGGTAGTTTTTATTCACATTTAAACAAATGTCTTCATGTGCTTTCTGATGTTTCCAAAACAATAGCTTTTTTGCTTGACTACTGTCCAACTCATGGAGACAATCATATTGCATCTAATAAGCAGAGAAATAATTGAAAATAATGCTTATAAGGTTCATTTGCCGCAGTTACGAGATCCAAGGCTACAACAAATGCATTCTAATGATATGAAGTTAGGGAAACAATAAAAAAGCGTTATAACTCGCAAATATTGGGAGTAACCAAATAAGTTTGTATTTTTTCGTCGAGAACACGGAACAATAATTTGTCAAGCAAGTAATTTAAATTAATGTCAATGTTAGTACCATCAGGGAACAATCATTTGTCAAGCAAGCAATTCAATTAATCTCAATGTTAGTAGCAACATGGAACAATCCTTTGTAAAGCAAGTAATTCCAATTGATGTCGATGTTAGTAACATCAAGCAACAATCATTTGTCAAGCCAGCAATTTCAATTAATGTCAATGGTTGTAACATCAAGGAACAATCATTTGTCTAGTAAGTAATTCCAATTAATGTCAATGTTAGTAACATCATTTTATAAGATCGAAACTTATAAATGAATTTCTTAATTTTTGTAATTGAAAGGTATCAAAACAAGTCCATTAATACTTGTTTACAACCCAATTATTTTGATAACTATGATGCGGAAAAAATGAACCCCATCGCTTGAGCCCCTTCATATTTTCAAAGACAAACTATCATGACATTTTTAAATTTCGAATTCTATTTTATAGATATTGATTGGACCGAAATCATCCGCAAGAGCTTTCAAATGATGAGTTTCAAAACGTTTCGGGAAAACTAACCAAAATATGATTGAATAATACCGAGGATTTGAAAGAAAAACGCTAGTACCATTTCCCATACTCAAGTTTTCAAAGAAACTATGTGGTGGGAGTAATCGAAAATGCCTTTCCATTTATGGATTGCATGCAATGACAATTATAGAACTGTTGGATGTGACGGGATTCATTGCAATATTGAAAAGTTAGTCATATGAACAAAACAAAATATTGCGGCACATCGGATGAGCTTTCAAATATTCTATTGATTGCAATAAATAATTCAGAACAGATGAGGCATCGTATTTTTTTTAATAGGAAGTAAAGGTAATTGTGAAAACGCTTCAAAAAATTACAAATCGTATCTGTCAAAAATATTATGTTGGTCTCAT
>SDVV010037822.1:0-10796 GCA_016164225.1 Gammarus roeselii
TATATATGTATTCATATATATATATACACGTACACATACACATACACACATACATATATATATTGTTTATTGTCTCCATTCGTTAAAAACTTCAGAGCTGAAGTCTGATAACCTGTTCTACGGTTCTGTATTAAAGACGTATTAGCTCTTGTTTCTTTCAATTACCATCTTTACTTATTATTTTATTGGCAGCAGAGCATGTGTCAGGATGGGAACTGGGTGACTTCTCGGTTCTCAGTGAAAGTGGGACTGAGACGAGACTAAGTTATGTGTCCCTAGTTGTTCAATTTAGTTATAGATTGAGCGGTCAGGAGGTGAACGCGAGTGTAATGAGTCGAGGTTTTGAGAGGTTGGGAGCAAATGATTGGAGTTTTCAGTTGAGTGAGTTACTGCTTACAAATGATACTGCACTACTGACAGATTCGGAGAAGCTTTGTAGGCTTGTGTCTGAGCTTGGTACAGTGTGAAAAGAGGAGGATCTGCGAGTTAACCTGGGTAAAAGTGAAGTAACGAGATGTTCGAGGAATGTTGATGCCAGCAGAATAATTGTTCTTCTAAATGGAAAGGTATTGGAGGAAGTTCTGTGTTTCAAGTACCTGGACTCCCATGTGGAGAAGACTGAGAGAGAGGAAATCGTGGTGAATTCGGGAATGAAGAAAGAGGGTAACGTGGTGATGACTAAGAAGTTGAAGGAGCGAAGAAAGGGTTAGTTATCCCAACTGTGCTCTACGGAGCTGAGACGGACTGAGAGCAAAAGAGAGATGAAGGCTGGAAGATTTCGAGGTAGAATGTTTGAGGAGCAAGGCTGCAGCAACTCTGAGAGATAGGATCAATAACGACAGTTTTCGAAATAGAATTGGAATGGTGAGGAAGTTGGAGGACAGAGTTGATTCACGTGTTCTGAGGTGGATTTGTCCCACGGCGAGGATGGCTGTTGGGAGATTGGTGAAAAGAGTATTGAAAGTGGTGGTGTATGACGTAGGCCTAGAGGTAGACAAATGTTTGGGTGGATGGATGACGTGAGCAGGCGTTAGGAGGGAGACGAATGTGGCGGTGGCGAGAACGCGTGCAATGGAAAGGCGTGATAGGAGAATGTTTGTTAATGGATGAGTGTTGATGCTGCTCTGTTATACTTCCCCGTCGTTGGTGTCTCGTTGAGAAACGGAATTGACAAGTGTGGTTGAGTGCCCGGTTACTATGACGCAGCAGGGGTAAACCATGACGCAGCAGGGGTAAACCAGTATACGCTGTCGGGCCCTGCTGCTGACACTGATCCTGGACTACTACTCCTGACCCGATTTTGTGTTGCGGAGTCCTGGCCTGACCGTTTAGAGGAAAGTTTTGGTATGTGTGAGTGCATGAGAGGAGTGTGAGGTGCGGCTGGTCCCCGGCCACCCCTCATCTGTGGGATTCGGCCTTTTATCTGTACCTTGTTCTAGTCTCATCTGTGTTTGCTCTTCATTTACAGTACTTTATTGATCCAGCTGCTAAAAAACTTGAGCCCGAACCAACTCACTCCTCAAAAACTCACCACCATCGGACAAATCTGTCACAGCGCCTTGTTTCTGCTGCCCGAATGCCGAGAGCTGCTCCTGCGATCCTTTGTAGAACAATTGAAAATTCTCCTCGACCAATCTCTTGAGGTAAGCCGTCGTCGCCCTTGCGTCGCACTCATGCAACCCTCTTTGTCTTCTCGCTCCCGTTTGCTATGAGAAAGATATTGACACAACCGTGTTAGAAATTGCGATCACTTTTTATGTGTTCTACGTCCTTGGTTCACACGGAGTAGTGATGGATAAACGCACCTTTATAAAACCATTGTCTACACCGCCGCTGCTGCTTCGTTCGTCCCTGAATTCTGTGATTTCGTTAATGAATGACGCGTTCATCAGCTTGAACAATGATGAAAGTTAGGTAAGTGCTTAAGTGAATAGAATGGAGCCCCCTACGAACGACAATGAAAATGCACTCAATATATTAAGTCGATCAAAAAATAATGATCCCAACCATCTTGATCATTTTGTGCACTATTACAATTGTTCACATGTTTATACTGATTGAAAATAAGTACTGTTTACAATGATCCATGAGACGGTAGTTTATGACCTTCCATTACCGTACATACATCCTGCATCTACCGACTAGAGATCAGTGACAATAGCTTTTGGTCGTGTTCTGATGGGAAAACCTCCCCGCAAATAAAGGGCCGATGTACGAGACGTGAAGGCTGCACCAGTCACCGCGCCTACCACTTCCGTTAAAACTATCCTACCCTGGTCGCTTTAGTCTAGTAGAATACCAGCTGCAAAACCTTATCAATTTAGTAATAACGGAATAGTAATTATTTTAAATAAGTAATAAAAACTGCCAGAACTATGAACACAACTATACAGGATACTGTGACTATATCGCCTACATTCCACTCCATCAAGCTACTCGTCTGGCTTCGATTGGTTTCTAGTTTTGCTAATTTAAGTCAATATTAGCTTTGCAAAATGTACAGTTCTAGACTAGAACTAACGTGTGTGAATAAGTGCACTGCGCATTTCATGATAATTACCGTGCCGTCTGCTAATCTGGTTATTATTATGATTATTCTTCATTAACTCCTTGAGTATAACTAACAGCTTCTCTGTAATTATCCTGCAACACAACACCCACTCGAACACTTTTCCGTGACTGGTGATCAATGATAACCATTAGTGTTAAGGTTTATTGTTACTTTCTTCACAAAACTTTCACTTGTTTATCTTGATTGAAGAGCTCTGTTTTGCCCTCACTTCTGCGCCCAAAACGAAAGAGGTAGGAAGTTGGGAAGGAGATGGCCATCGTCCACCCGTGCATACCTTTGACATTCGCATCGTAAAGGACATAGACTTAATGCTGTAGTAAACCCAATTATTCGAATCAAATCAAATCAAAATTTTGTCTATAGCAGCAATAGTTGCCGGTTTGATGTTCATCGTATAACTTTATGCATCACCAGTTGCCAGTTCGATGTTCAGCGCCAGACGGACGCGAACTCCAGCGCACAAAAAGGTCTCATCACTCTTAATGCAATCTATCTATAGCTATCGTTCTTGAAAGGTCGTATCGGTATCTGAGTTTTAATTAAGAGACATTCTACAGTGCCACAATTATCTAGGCTGAACTCTTTGAGTTATCATGTTTGAATAGCTGCAAGAGAGTGGATCTGTATTGGGAGGATCATTTCGAAGAAATTGCATTTAAAATTCTTTGAATCGATAACTTTTAAAACTACTTTTCAGTACTGCATCAATCTCGTTTTTTTTTCCGCACAACAAAACTCCTATTAAAAGCTAAGGTAATCAGGAGAGAAGTTCATGAATCATTTGGCTCATACGTCAACTACCAGCAATTCGATGTCCTTTTTCTTTAATAGAAGAATAGTATAGCTACACAATTGTTTAGTTGCGATCATATAAATAGGACGCTGCTTAATGGTCGCTTCAAATTGTGACACATAAGGAAAAATAATAGGTATAGGGAATTTGTACATTGCGTGGCACCACCTTGCGGACCTTCCCACAGATTGCGCTCCGACGTGATATCAGCGTGTGCGTATATTATTTTTGGTAGTATGACGGTTCATTAGGTGGTTCACAATCTAGTCGAAGACAAGGTGGTGAACAATCTTGTCGAAGAACTGTGTCCCCTCTTATCAAAACAATGTTTGAGTGGGAGGATAATGGTTTCCTCATTCAGATGAGGAATGGGTGTGGCCTGTGTTTAACCCGTTGCGATGCGCAAGGCCGTGTTCTGTATTTGTTGGAGCAAGGTCAAGAACCAGGCAGCGTCTGCATAATTTTTTTGGGGGTACGATGAATTTTTTGAATGGTGTCTGTAGGTAGTTGTGGTAAGTGTCCGGGGTCACGTTCAGTCCGGGCTGTAGTGTAGTGTGGTATTGGAGTGTTGTAAAGTTTGACATGAGAGTGCATGCGGCGTTCACTGTTATGTGTTGATGATGCGAGGGATGACTTGTTGCGGACACCATCATTGAGAGAGTTGAACTATTGCTGGAGGTGTGCACCGGTGATCTCGTGTGTTGGTGTAGGGTGATTATTGTGGATCATCCTCCTATGAGCTGATTGATGTAGGGCTTGGGTTGGTATGGGAAGGTTGTGCTGGAAGCCATTAAAGAGTGAACGAGAAAAGGCGAGCCCGGCCGAATTCCATTGGAGAAGGAACGTGTTCGAGATGGCTCGTTATTGCAGACTTAGTGTGTATGTCTGCCTGACAGAAAATTAGCAAGACACTTGCCTGACAGAAAATTAGCAAGACACTTCTTGTGCGTGGTGTATTCTTGTTATGAGAACGTGTCTTGGAAGTATGTCAAAAGACTCGCTACCGGCAATTTCGCCCCGCATCGTGTGTTGGGGCTCGGGCAGCGCTCAGGCTACACCACAATGATGACGAGAACAGAGGGGCTTGTGGGTCTGTCGGTAGGATGGGAGACCAGTCACCACAAGCAGGCCATCTAGTAATGACCCACCCGACGCTCATAGAGTCTCTCGTTGGACGACGGTAATTAGGCGTCTTCATAGCTTGAGCAGTTTTCGGGAGACTGACACGGTAGCAGTTATTTCTCTTTGTGTTGCACACTTTATTTGTAATTAGATTTATTGAATGAACTCTGTTTCTTCATGTAAATATTTTGATTTCTATATTTTACACTTGAATATTCTTATTCTTTTAACACTTCTACTTTCTATATGTATAGTCATTGATTTGTTTGGCTTAGCTCAGAACTGCGCTTAGCCAGATCGAGCAACTTACTGAATATAGTTTTGTTTTTGTGGAGTACAATACCAGAGTAGCTACGTACCGTTTTTTATGACCATGTGATGCGTCAGCTTTGGAGAGGTCATGAGAAATCGTCTCGAGCTCGGTTAGGACCTCTTGCAGTCCGGCTTTGAAGCTGAAAACCCTTCAGCAGTCTCTTAATAAGGTTATTTGGTATACCTTGACCCCATTTTCATGATTGATGTGCTACAACGCCGACCTATAGGATGAGTAGACTCATGACCCTGGGTCCAAGGCTTCGCAATATGCCTGGGCAGGGCTTCAGGGCACAGGATCAGTCTAGACGTAACCTCTTGAGACGGTCACTACTTTATGCCTGAACCCTTTGATTTCTGACCTCTGATGCCCTGTGACCTTGCTCGCGTTAGTTGGGTCTCCATTATCCCTCTTTGTTTTGGTACTTCTAACTCGTCGTAACCTATCGTCTGAGTGGCTCCTGTGCTTTTTCCTTGTCGTGATTCTCTCCGCCTGTTTGGTTTTGGCTGGAGTAATTGGCCCCGGAAATGGTAACATTTTCCAGAATTGATATGGTCGTTCTTGTGGTGTTGTACTTCAAGTATCCTGCTCATTTGCTGCCTCCCATGCCCTCGTGTCGTGCTAAACGTGCTTACTCGTTCAAATGTTTATTTGCTTCTCGAATGTATTGCAAATTTGGACTGAATTTTTAGTCTCAGAAATCATACCGCGTGCATATTTTAGTAATTGTTGAAGTGGTCTCCACGTTTATGGCATTTATTTCTCCTGCTGTAGCCGAGAGGTTTTTTGCTAACGAATCCTGGTCAGAAGGAAACTTGACCGTGTTTAAGTTGGTGTCTGCTGACCTCTCCAAAAGGAGCCGCGTCTCACGGTCATGAGCGTTGTAGCTGCGTAAGTTGGAGCAGCTCGTACTCCTGAGGAGAGCGCGCTGATTTTCGCTTCATGTAGTCTGACTGGTGACTGGCCAGTGCCTTGCAGGCTAAGCCGGATAAAGATATCTTGCCCTTCCACGAATTGCTGTTACTTTTCTGCAGCATTTTGCAGTATGTGTAGTATGTTACTGTTGTCCCGATAAAAAAAATGTTATTGATCACCAGCAATTATTATAGCGAGATTCAATCAATCTCTTATTCTCTTAATATCAATAGAGCAAGTCCATGTTATTCAATTGATCTGGAAAATTATTTGAAGGATTTATGGATTTGAAATTTATTTTGAGATAATGACATGTTGATAAAATTACAGAAATATTGGAATACACATATTATACGTACCAAGTTTTTGTCGGTGTGAACTGTTCTTAAGACAATATATCCTGAGAAGGTTATAATTAAATGTTACCATTTCAATATCTTCAATATCCTTTCCTTGAATTATTTTGTTTAATGATTTATTTCTAATTTAATCAAATCATGTTGTATAGCTATCTAATGTCTTATTTCCTTTCTCAAATTGACAGCTAACGTGTTTCTAATGAACAACTGGAATTGTGCATGTTTTTCCTGTACTGATTTTTTGTTTGTTAATATGTATATATGTTTAGAACATTTTCCAGTTAGCTATTCATTCTCAGACACTTTTTCTTCGTTATTCCTCCTTTTTTATCTTATTATGTCTTTATTGAAATTTTCTTGTGCTTGTTATCTGAATAGTTTTCCTTGGTTTATTTTCAATTGTTTAATTCATATTAATTTTCTTTTTTTTTTGCTCGTCCCGCCCACGCCCATTTTACTAACACCTAACCTGACTTGCGGTGAACATCTTGGCTGCTTGTGCGACCTACCGCTACTAATACTCGACACTCGCCGCCACTTTGTTGCTCACAAATTGTCACTTCAAATATTTGACAAACTTGCGTTGTGACAAACAACCATCTTGCTCTGTGTCAAATCAACGGTACTCTACTTATACTTTCCAATTTGGCCACTTATCACTGTTATTTGGGATTGACACTCGTTTTGTTGTCAATGGGGCGCACTTGATACCCCACATTTTTTCACCGTATGTGCCTACACGACGCATGTTACACTTCATTGACGTGTGCTATTTCATATTGTCACCCACAACACACTTTACCGTATACATCTACAATACCACACCTCCACATTCCCACGCCACACTTTTCTTCACCCCCACGCACTCCCATGTTCCCACACTCTCGTGTTTACACACCCCCGCCACACTCCGGTTTCCCGACGCCCCGCTCACCAGATGGCCCAAACTGGGCAGGCGACGCGCGTAGAGAAGTCAGTTAATAAAGTGAAGAACATGTTTGGGGACTCGACGAGTCAGGGGGCGCTCGATAAGGAGCTACAGAAGATCAAGACGCAGCAGACCTCACGGTTCATGGAGGTAAGCAATGCCGGGGAGGAGTGTTTGGTATTAGGAAAGTGACAACGGCTTCTTGGTTGGGGCTGTCGCTCCCCTGATGCTTGAGCAGAGGTGCTCCCTTAAATATTGAATGATGAGGGGTCGCTGGCGTCGATAGAGAGACAATGGCTTGATGGTTTGAGTGTTGCTTGTCAAGTGAGGTATGCAGAGTTTATCCCGAGCATCTAGTGAGGTGATGTGATACTTTGAGGCTGGTGGACAGCACGACGATGATTGGGGACGGCCCTTTTCAGAGAAGGTGACACTTTGACGATGAGAGTAAAGAAGGTCTTCTCATTTAGGATAGACGACAGCATCGACTACCTTCAGGTGGATGCATAACGTGGTGCTTTTCTCTTCCATTCGTAAGAGCCATAGTGTTAGCATTCGCTTCTGATTTTATTTGAATGAATCTTGACGAGGAAACATTACAGAGACGATTTATAAGAGAATCTTGATAACATTCGTCGAAAGTAGTTTTCGACCTGTATGAATATTCTTATGTCGGCGTTTCTATGTCCTGCGACTATATCGCCGATATTCGGGGTCCTATTGTAACCGTTTGCCATGACCAAGGTTCACGTTGGTCGGACGAACACGTTGCCTTTTGTCTCTATTGCTGTAGAGTGGCTCTATTATAAGTGGAGGAATGAAGGACAATGAAAGAATATAAAGCAATCAAATTATGTACTCTGTAGACTTGGGAGACGATGAGGTGAGGCAGGATTGTTGAGGCTGAATGCTGAAGGGAATTAGGTGTGAAATGGGAGGAAAGCATGGACAGGCGGGTGATCAGCTGTCTTGAGGGTAAGACGGTTCTGAAAGGGAGAATATTAAGGGAATCATGCATTTGTGAATAACTGACCTGTCAATCTTTTCCAGAGGGAACCATTGGGATCGTTCTAACACAGATTTTTTAAATATATGCAAGCAGACCACAGACACCGGAAGCCTTAAATTACCTGGTAAACAGCTATGAAGGACGTTAACAAACATACACAGTGTTTAAATAATTTTTGGAGTCAGTAACGCCCACGTAGGAATTTCTAAGTTCCTAGCAAAGTGGAAGACTGGCCAATTAATCATGAAGTAATAACTTTTTACAGTGAAGCACGACTGGGTGTCTGGGGTGGACAGCACTTTGGATATAAGTTTCCTGTATGCCATCCAACATGCTAGTGCATGCTAACACAAGTAAAGCAAATGGGGAAACACGGAAACTTGAGAACTTGCAAAAAATTCACAAAATTGCTGTGTAAATAATAATAGCAAACAATAACAAACTTAGAGTCGTAACTCTTTGTAATGAAATGCTGGTGAAATAGCAAATCATAATTTAGGCATCAAATAAATAGCAAATAGTCAATAATGATCATATGCAAATGAGGTAAAATAGCAAGCTGAACTGAATATCTCTTAGATCCATTAATGAAGTACTGAATACTTAACAGTAAACAGAAGGTAAAAATAATGTGAAGGTCATCACTGATGGTTTAATCAGTAATGTAAATGAATATCAAAAGTAATGGATCTATGCTCACATTGAAATTAGGCTGATAATAAAATAAATAAATGAATGACTGAAATTCAAGACTATCAAATAAACTGTACATTACCCACCATGAGCAAGCAAAGCAATAAAACTTTAGCTATGTACTTACCTAGGTGAGAAAGTTCCCTCACTGAGGAGTGGCTGATATTATTCTGAAAAAGAGTCTGGGCACACAAAAATACTGGCAATATAATGAATGGGCAAAGGCTCTGTGAAGAACAGAAATGATACGTTAAGTGAACAAAAACATGAGACAATTATTAATTAATTCATGAACAATTTGGAAGTGAAAAATGATAGGGAAGCAGAGACAGAGAAGGTTTAGGCTGTAAACAATTGAATTATGTTCCCCGGTAACACTATGTCGTGCAACTTTATCGACGATCCGAACACTCTCTCGCCCTATATATATGTGAGGGTTGCCATACCCCGGCATTCATTTGCGCTACAAGCTTCACCGCGACAGGTTGTCTCAGAGCGAAACAGTTCTACCACGCACAAGGGCTGCAACGGACCACGCACCTTCCTTATTAGGAGGTAAGAAACTGTACTGCGGCCCATCTGGGCAGTGAATTGGTGATCCACTGCCACTACAGAGCCACAGATGGGAATACTGCAATTGCAGAATGCTACCGTTTATACTGTATCTGTGACACAAGCCTGTCGCTGGCAAACGCCATCGTTACTTGACTAGCAGACGACACCTGCAATCAGCTGACACCATCGATGCTTGGTTTTGAGTTCAGCAATCTAAGGGCAGCTATTTATACCAACATGCAGATGAGTACGTGTCATATATGGCGTTCCTTCGCGAACCGTCCAACATGAGGTATTATATCCTGCTCATAGGGCAGATGCCCGCACTGAGCAGATGCCGGGTAGACCGATGCCGGCCGTAGACCTATACCCGCTACAGACAGAGGCCCGCTACTGCTGCTTGGTCGTGAAGCTTCTCACACCTACATGCAGATTATTACGTTTCAGATAGGTTGTTGCGCAGCCGGTTAGTTGCCGTCGAAGCCATCTTGAATCGTACGACAACACTCTACCGGGAGAGGCGTCGCGCTGCCGTCCTAGTAGACGACAACCGACTAACAAATGACACACGCTAAGCTGATGCCTGCGCTATGCAGATGACTGCTCTAGGCAGAGGCTGCCTACTGCTGTTCGGTAGTAGAGTGAGCAGTCTACGGATAGCTTTTCACACATACATGCGTATTATTACGTGTCAGATAGACTGCTGCGCGACTGGTCAGTTGCCACCGACGCCATCTTGAATCGTACGACAACACCCTGCCAAAGCGGCGTCAGTCTGTCGTTATAGCAGACAACTGGCTAACAAATGACACACTCAAAGCGGATGCCGGTAATATACAATTGCCTACTATAGGCAGATACCGGCTATGGATGTTTGGTCACAAGACAGTGGTCTGCATAGCCTTTTACCATTATCACGTCTCATAAAGGCTGCTGCGCGGCCAGTCCGGTGCCTCCTGACGCCATATTGAAGCTTTGCGCAGAGGCAGTATTGTAACCAATGAGTGGCAAGTGAGTTCGAAGACACCATCGCATACTGTTCTTCGCGTCTAAGCTCCAAAATGCACAAGTTTCCAGGGTATCGAAGTTTTTTTTTTGTTGTATCAAAATAGGAGCCAGTCACCGCTCTAAGCCGAATATCGCTCCGAGACCGAATATAGTCTCGTATGGGTTAAAGTTCAACTTAATTGGAGAGATCAACTATCATTTCTTTAGAGTGAGAGCCATAAGGCACCTCAGAGGGATACCCCCTGGGGGTATCCCAGGTTCACCCGCCTTCCCGCGGCATCCTCGTTACACACCAAATTTTATTTGTCCCCATTTGTAAATATATTTTGATTTAAAAAATTCCTCCACCGTTCTTATGTGCAGATTTTTTTTTTAAACAATATTCTTGTTGCTTTATCAGTTTCAATTGGGGTTTATTCTAAATTCACAAACTCCGGTGTCAGTGAAAGGCTCACCTTTTTGTGCACCATGGGGGGGATGTTACCACAAACTAAAAGGGGGGTTTCAGTTTGTGGTTACATCCCCCCCT
>SDVV010037823.1:0-10796 GCA_016164225.1 Gammarus roeselii
TTTGTACTTGGATACTGTAGTATGTATTTAGATACTGTAGTTTGCATTTAGATAGCGTTGTTTGTACTTGGATACTGTAGTATGTATTTAGATACTGTAGTTTGCATATAGATAGCGTTGTTTGTACTTGGATACTGTAGTATGTATTTAGATACTGTAGTTTGCATTTAGATAGCGTTGTTTGTACATGGATACTGTAGTATGTATTTAGATACTGTAGTTTGCATTTAGATAGCGTTGTTTGTACCTGGATACTGTAGTATGTATTTAGATACTGCAGTTTGCATTTAGATAGCGTTGTTTGTATTTCGATACTGTAATTTGTATTTAGATACTGTAGTTTGTAATTAGATATTGCAGTTTGTATTTATGTACTGAAGTTTGTATTTAGATACTGTAGTTAGTAGTTAGACACTGTAATTAGTATTTAGACACTGCAGATTTCTCTGGTCTCACCGCTGATGATTTTTGAAGTTTTAAATCAGCTAGCCTTCACACAGCTGATGCAACACTGTCTGAGAAAACCGGACGGCAGACGGTGAGGAAAATAGACTTGTAAAATTTGCAAATGAAAACACTCTGCAGCAACTGTGGAGAAGTTCCCCAGCGGAAACAGCTGCCTGGGTATGTTATCCTCCACGAAAGAGAACCTGGTAACCCAGGTCACCGTAGGAGAAGCCTTGGACAGCAGTGATTACAATATGCTCCGATGCCTCAACAGTTACCGTCAAATCAAGCGATACAAACGCTAGGCGGAGTTTCTATTTCCGACTTACTAATTTCGGTATGTTGATAAGAGATCTCAGCAACTTTGAACCAACCAGGGTGGAAATCGCTGAGGTTTTATGAACGAACTTCAAACCGAATATCCATACGACCACGCGAACTGCATCCCGTGAAGTGGTACACGAGCAAATCAGAAACCAAAATCAAAGTACCATTGCTACAAAGGATCAATTTTTCCGGCATTTGAAAGACAACCTGTTAGAAATACTGTGGGAAGACCCCAGGGAATGAGACAGGGTAGTGGAAATGCTGATTAGTTGACGTAACACAACGAAGAACGCAGAGTTGCAACCGCATGCACGCGCAACCAAGAAGAGTTCATCAGCCACGTAAACAGATGAAAAAAACTGCCCAGCAACTTCCATCGGTCCGCTCAACATGGACCTAGGAAACTTGACTCCTCAAGTGCGGTGGATGGATGATTATTTATTCTATAGATCATTAACACTTTACTTTAGTATTTTATTAGTTCTTATTTCGCGGGCTCTATTATTTATTTGTGCTCTTTTTTTATGGTGATCAATTTTGGATTAGTTATATAATTATGTATCGTTAGACGCCCGCAGGGGACCTAGGTGAACTTTGCGGTGTGTTAGTTAGTCTAGTCCAACCTACGGTGGGAGATTATGCGGTCTCCTTGGCGCCAAATAAATGTCCGAGCACAGCTAGGCGTGTTTATGGGTAAATGGTGAAATAATGTTGATGTTGATATTAGAGAGTGGAAGTCTTGAATGGCACCGTGCGTGGAATAGGTGAGGCCAGTTGAGGCCAGTTGAGGCAGGTTGAGGCGAGTGGAGACTAGTCGACTGGAGAGGCGACGAGTCGAGACGAACAGGTAGTGGGACTAGGTGACCAGGGAATGGGGGGTACTCATGGGACCCGCGGGACTCGAGATACCCGAGGGTTTTGGAAATCCGGGGACTTGGAAGACCAGGAGGATTTAAGGGAACCAATTGGACCCTTTCGGGAACCTTTGGGACACCCTTGAGACCCTTTGAGACCCCCTTGAGAAACTTAGGGACCCGCTTGAGGCCCCTTTGAACACTAGGACCCCTGCTTCCCTCTCTCACACTGTAAAACCCATACACAGAAAAATGTAAACATGTGAAATGCTCGAGTTGAATAATTAATTATTACAGTCCGCGGATTACTGGCACAGAGGGCGACAAGGATCGCGTCGAGGCTGGTCGAGGTGCGTTGAGATCAGTCGAAACATGTTGAGGCGAGCCGAGTTGGTCGCGACAAGCCGAGACTGGCCGAAATGATTCGAGACAAGCCGAGATGAGCTGAGACGAGGGGACCCGAGGAGCTCGGGGGACCCGGGGGATTTGGGTTATCCTCCGGGATTCGTCGGGCTCTTTAGGGACCCGAGGTACCTCTGCCACCCCATTCCCGCCCTAAAATATTTGAGAGAAAAATTATGCTTTTACAGTCCACATAATTACTAGTGCAGAAGGAGGGGAGATTCGATTTGATTTAAGCCTCATTTCCACCGGAGCCTCAACGTAAGTCATAACAACTTCCCCCGCAGGGCTCGACGATCATGGATTCCAGTGGGCTCGCACGCCTCGGCATGAGAGGAAAACAACGTTGTCAAAGTCAGAACATTTTGAAAATTTCAGTCGTGTCAGACGCACGCTGGTGCGCACAAGAAAAACGTTCATACGAAACGGATCTCTGCTTTCAATCACTTGGAACTTCAAGAGTAATATGTATGCACGCCAGTGCGCACAGGTAGCATCGTCGAGATAAGTACAAGGTTTACGGCTACACGGGCAAAGTCAGCTACGACAGCAACGCAACACAATGTTTACAGCTACGCAGTCTAGTTGTTTTAGTACAATTTATTTATTCAGGTATGATAAAGACTCAGACGGAACGAAATGAACCCCGCCTCCGACCCCTCAGAACCTCATAAGTAATATGTACACACGCCAGTGCGCACAGATAGTATCGTCAATCAACTTCAACCGCATTGCACCACAAGGTTTATAGTTACGCGGTAAACGTCAACAACTGAAATTACATATGTTCCGCGCACGCGGTCGCGAGCACGTACTGAAAAACCACCTACTCACAAAATTACAAACAGGAACTCTCCCACAAAAACTCTAGCATTACTCTATTAAATCGTGAATCGTGAAGAAGAAAGAAAAGGCAGGTTCATCATGGGCTGAAAAACTGCTCAGATTATTGACATCATACCTATTTTTTAGGGGGGTAGGGTGGGGGACAGAGGTCCCTCGGGTCCCAGCGGAGCCCAATAGGTCCCGGAGGGTAACCCAAGTCCACAGGGTCCCCCGAGCTTCCCGGGTCCCTCGAGTCCCCTTGTCTCAGCTCATCTGGGCTTGTCTAGACTCATTTCGGCCAGTCTCGACTCGTCGCGCCCATCTCGACTTGTCTCGACATGTTTCGACTGATCTCGACGCACCTCGACCAGCCTCGACGCGGCTCTGCGTCAGCAATGCTGTAGATTGTAATAACTAATTTCTCCAGTCAAGCACTCTACATTTACATATTCGTCTGTGTATGGGTTTTACAGCGTTGTGAGGGGGGAGCAGAGGTTCCAGAATTCAGAAGGGCCTCATGAGGGTCCCACAGTTTCTCAAAAGGGTCCCAAAGGGTCTCAGAAGTGTCCCAAACGGCCCCAGAAGGGTCCAAGTGGGTCCCCCCAAATCCTCTTGGACTTTCAAGTCCCCCGGGTTCCCGAAATCCCCGGGTCCCCAGAGTTCTAAGGGTCCCACGAGTACCCCCTTCTCTGGGTCACCTTGTCTCAACCAACCTCGATATATATTATAAAAACCAATGCAAAATTTATCATCATAAAAAAGGGCAGAGAAAAATAATAGAGCCCAAGAAAGAAGAAATACTACAATACTAAAATAAAGTGTTAATGACCTATAAAATGAATAAACATCCATCCACCCCAAGGGGGGGGGGGGCAGGGGGAGAGCCAGGTCGAGGCTGGTCGAGGTGCGTCGAGATCAGTTGAAACATGTTTAGGCGAGTCGAGTTGATCGCAACGAGCCGAGACTGGCCGAAATTATTTGAGACAAGCCGAGATGAGCTGAGACGAGGGGTCTCGGGGGACCCGGGGAGCTCGGGAAAACCTTAGGGACCTATGCCCCTCCCACTCTATCCTCTTAAACAATAAGTGCGAAATCAATAATCCGAGCACCTTTTCTGCCCATGATGAACCTGCCCTTACTTTCTTATTCACGATCCACAATTTGGTCATGTATTATAATGCTGGTGTATTTGTGCCGGAGTTATTGTTTGTGGTTAATTAAATGGGTGTTTTTTTCCATCTGTAGTTTCTGGGGTTGACCTGGACTGCGTAGCTATTAACCAAGAGACGCGTTGCGGTTTGAGTTGATCTGATCCGTGAAGCCATAGACCTTGTACCAATTCCGACAATACTATCTGTGCGCACTGGCACGCGTGCATAATACTCTTGAAGTTCTGAGTGGTTGTAGGCGGGGATTCATTTCGTCTGAGTCTTCATCTTACCTGAATAAATAAATTGTTCCTCTACTAAACTAGACCGCGTAGCTGTGAACATTGTGTTGCGTTGCTTTCGGAGCTGACTTTGTCCGTGTAGCCGTAAACCTTGTACCAGTCCCAACGAAGATACCTGTGCGCACTAGCATGCGTACAAATTACTCTTGAAGTTCTAAATGATTAGAGGCGTGTATTAGTTTCGTCTGAGTCTTACCAGAATAAATGAAGTCCACTGTAATCGACCTAGACCGCGTAACGTTCTAGGTCGTGTAGCGTTGCTATCGGAGCTGACTTTGTTCATGAAGCCGTAAGCCTTGTACCCGTCTAGACGATGCTACCTGTACGCACTGGCGTGCGCACATATTATTCTTGAAGTTCTAAATGATTGGATGCGGGAATCCGTTTCGTCTAAGAGCTTTTCTTTTGTGCACCAGCGTGCGTCTGACATTGGCAAAATGTTCAAACCGAAGTACTCTGCAATATTCCATTAGATGCCGGGGGATGCATTTTTAGGAGGACATCGAATACGCAGTCATCGAATACGCAGTCGCAAAAAATACTAGACAAAATCCAACCCTCAAAACCAACATGTTTGCAAGTTCTGACAGTTTCGAAAAGAGGCCAGTCAATGCTGTCTTGGAAGTCTCCCCCCCCCCCATCTCCTTCTGTTTTTCAACCCGTCTGTGGAAGAGATGACGGTTCCCGAAGACATGAGGTAACCGACGGTAATCTCATCCACAAGAAGAGAGCAAAAAACATAACGGGAAACTACAGACTCATCACCCTTATCTCTGTTTTGATCAAAATGTTGCAGTCCATCATTGCAGACCAATAGTAAACCCGCTGGAGCAAATGATCTGAGTAACAAGCACGGCTTTCAATGTAAGTTATCCTGTCCTAACGACTGATTTCCTAGCATTCTTTCACCACATGATCTCTAGCTACAACAGCTTAAAGGCTATCGGTATTCTGTACGTGGACTTCAAGAAGGCATTTGACAAGGCCCAGTAGAGACTCTTCACTTAGTAAGAGCTCTTGAAGTCGTGGGTAGAACTGCGGAATAGATTGAGTACCGGCTCTCAGACTGGAGACAATGCGTGGTGATCAACTGTGAAGCTCATCGTGAGGCCCTGTGAAAACGGAGTCCTTCGAAGCTCAGTCCCTGCTCGCTCCTGTACCTCATCTACATCTTAAAATTAGGCACAGACACTATCAGCCACACATCAGAGTTGCTGGCGACACCAAATTAGTAGTAAACACAGCACATCCCACAGCTGTCGAGTTTCTGCGACAAGATCTCAACAGAATCGGGCAGTGGTCCGAGGCATGGCAAGGCCGTTCAACCTTGATAAGTGTACAGACATGTACATTGGGAGGGCAAACGAATCTGCGAAGTAGAAAACGACCTTGAAGTTTTGCCGCCCACGAGGGAGCCTACACAAGCCAGGCTAGACAACCCCATCAAAATGCTTTGCTGGGTTGGCGGCGTCTGTGGCTTCGGTCCCAGCGAAAGTCCCTCAACCCACCCTGTTTCATATCCTAAAAGGTGGGGACGGCGGCGTGTGAGTCGCCTCTGCGGCGTTCACGTGAACGCAACCTGTGCGCTGCCCGGGGCTCAGGCCCACCGACACTTTCAAGACACCAGAGCCACAACATAAACATATTTTTGCATGGACATGTGTACAATCACCTTTCCCTCCTACAAAACATACATCTCCCGCGCTTCGATGTTAGGGTGGCCTCGGTTCAAATTATACCGCACGGGGATTTCGAGCAATGCGTTGGCGTAGTTTTCACCGCCGCAGGTGGGAAATGGGGTTTAACACCAACAATGACCATGGAGTCTACATCAGCATGAACCCAAAGCTCTCGGGGCAATGCATAACAGTAGAAAAAAAAGCAAACAAAGTCCTTCATTATCTCGAAAGATGGTGCAGGTAGAGAGACGAGTAAATTATCCTAACTCTGTGCCTTGACCGTCCAACTCGACGATGACACAAGGTAACCACGCAAGCGGAAGCAGCTCGGAATAAGACGAGGCCTTCTGCGGAGCACGCCGAGCTAACAGGGCTTCCCTTGTGCAGTTTGGGAAACGTTTTTCCCCATACCATCGATCACCGAACTATGTTGCCAACATTGGTAAACACCATCTTCAATGTGGCGAGACAAACCAGATAGTTCAGAACGTGATCAGCTAACTGGTCGTGAGGAAGAAGTTCGAGGTGTTTCAAGACTGAGTGGAGGACGGCCGTACCGAACGCGGAGGGCTAACAGGGCTTGTTCTGAGTTGTACAAAACTAGTGCACCAGCCCTGGTGGAACTTAGATTGACTGGGCTCTCCGTCCGGCCTGAGAGAGGATGACCACCTGCCGGTGGTGAGATTGGCTGAGCCGTATGGCGTGGTGGGATAGACTGACCCTTATGGCGTGGTGGGATAGTCTGAGCCGTATGGCGTGGTGAGATAGACTGAGCCGTATGGCGTGGTGGGATAGACTGAGCCGTATGGCGTGGTGGGATAGACTGAGCCGTATGGTCCACGACTTCCTGAGTTCTCTACCAGCGTAGTGTGACCCTGTTCTTACTCACCGGTCTCCGGCAGGTCTGCTGAGCCAGCCGAGTCTAACTAAGGTCTCTCGCAACACCGATTTGCCACTCACTTTCATAGCTATAAAAAGGGAGGGGGAAAGCCAGAGAACTCAGGAAGGTCGAAGAACCCTGAGGGACTTCGGGGGGTTCCCTGTAGTGTAATCTTAAAGGATGGGCAGAATTGCCGCTTTGAAACCCTTATTCGTCATAACTTTTTGTAATATTCCACTCTCTCTCCATCTAACCGTCATTCTCCGACACAATCTCTGCCACCCCCTCTCTTCATCTCCTCCCGACTAACCTTCACTCTGCCCCCTCTCTCCGTCCCTTCTTTCCGTCCCTTCTCTTCGTCCTCTCTCCGCTTCCTTCCTCCACCCCTCTCTCCGTATCCCTCTCCTCGCCTCCCTCTCTCACCTCATCTGATCGTGTCCGCTTACCTAACCGCCCGACTAAACTGATTGTCTCCGCCTCCTACGTCCGCCCCTGTTTTCGCTCCCACTCCCGTCTCATCTGACCACCTTCTCTATCCATCTATCTCCGTCCACTCTCATTACGATCCTCCATCTACTGCACCCCTCCATCCTCTCCGCATCAGACGGCGTCTCAATCTGCCCGGTAAGTAATGGCGTCAGACAGTTTGATCGACCACAGCTGATCATCTTCGGAAGTCCGACCAAATGATGCCGATAAAGAATGATTTACCGACCAGCTGTTAGAGGCAGTCGCTCTCTCTGTCGAAGCTTTTGTCGATACAATCAGTTGCATTTTTTCGACTAATTTACTGTAAAAAAACGACGAAGGCTTACTATCAATCATGAACGTCGATGAATGTTCACCTTGTGACCATATACATTTCATAATGGCTTAAATAAAGATTAGAGGATCTACTGTTATTTGCCAGTACAACAATTTAGGCAGGGAGACTCCAAGGAGTAGAGGGGAGATTGAGAGCCTCTCTCCTCTTTGGCAGCCTAACTCAGCCATTCTCCAAATTTAGTGGTAAACGGATTCATGTCTGTTCTTAAGGACATAATAAGATTTCGATTGCATCTTAGTCTTGTGGTGACCGAATTAATTATTGTTCTTTATTCACAAATTTGCTTGACGAGTTATCAGCTCTACAAACTTAACTGAAGTCGTGACCACGGAGGAAAGTCTGGGCGGCTTGAATACATCAGGTTGGGTGTTTTTTTTCGAGTGAACGGTCTGATAACGAGCCACTCTCCTCAGCCGTAGAAGGACAACTTTTTCCTAGCCTGAGAAGGACACCTCCTCCTCAAACTGAGAAGAACACCTGCTCTCCAGCCTTAGAGAGGCACCTCCTTCACAAACATAGGATACTTCCTTACCAGTCTTTGAAAGATACCTCATAGTTCTCTACCACGCGGAGGATTCCTCCTTCCCAGCCTTGGAATGTCTCCTTCATTTAGGCGTAGAAGGGTTTCTCTTCATCAGCCTTATAAGGACCAAGCCATCCTAGCCTTAGAATGACTCCTCTTCCTCAGCCAAAGTAGGACATTTTATTTGCTTCTATTCAGCCCTAGAAAGACACTACCTCCCCAATTTTTGAAGAACCCTTCCTCCCCAGCCTCAGAACGACGTCTATTCGGCTGTCATAGAAGGATCTCTCCTTAGCCATAGAAGGACGAATCCTCATCACCCTTCAAAGAACGCCTACTCTCCATCCTTTTGTGTACCCCTCCTCAGACATACATGAACAAATTGAACCTTCTCAGCCCTCGAAGGCCTTAGATGGACTACTTATCTCCAGCCTTCATATGACGCTTTCTCACCAGTTTTAGACGGACATTTCACCAATCTTAGAAGGATCCCTCTTTCCAAGCCTTGCGAGGAAACCTGCTTCAATGCAATAGAAGGATATCTTCTCCCTTATATTAGATGAACGTCTAATCCCGAGCCTTTGAATGACGCTTCATCCCCAGTCTGCAAAGGACCCACTCTTTCCTCAGCTTTAAGAGAATGCCTCCTACCCAAACTTAGATTTGAGTTGATCAAGTAAAAATCTCCACCTGAGCTCTGAGGTTTAATCTACGTGAGCTCCTCCGCACCCCAGCCTTAGAGGAACACCTTTTATTGAAGATTTTGGAAGATGCCTCCTTTCCAGCCGTTGAAGTACTACTCTTCTACAGCCTTAGATGGACTCCTCATCCCCTGCCTTAGAATGAACCCCTACCCCACATCCTTAGAAGATCCTCTCCTCCCGACCATAGGAAAACCCACCTCCCCAACCTTAGAATGGAAACCTCCTCCCGAGTCTCAAGAGGACAATTCTCTTCCCCACCGCGAGAAGGAAGCCTCTTCGTCAACATTTGATATACTCCATCTCCCCAGATTTTGAGGGACTCCTTCCGCCGAGCCTTCGAAGAACGTCTTTTTAGCCATAAATGAACGCCTCCTTTAAGTCCCTCAAAGGATCCCCTCAAGTTTTTATTTCAATAAGGAACAGGAGTCATCTCCAAGGACCCCTGAACTGCAACACAACCATCTGGACGCTTCCCGATTTATCCCCCAATAAACAGTTAGTTTTGCCACCTGAAGAGACCCTTTCAGACCAGGGGTCGACAGGGAACGGGAAAACACGGTTTGAGTAACACGCAGGAGGCTTACGCGATGGTTTGGTGGAACATAAGAGGACTGTTTGCGCTGGTGGAACATAAGAGGACTGTTTGCGCTGGTGGAACATAAGAGGACTGTTTGCGCTGGTGGAACATACGAGGACTGTTTGCGCTGGTGGAACATAAGAGGACTGTTTGCGCTGGTGGGACATAGGAGGACTGTTTGCGCTGGTGGAACATAAGAGGACTGTTTGCGCTGGTGGAACATAAGAGGACTGTTTGTGCTGGTGGGACATAAGAGGACTGTTTGCGCTGGTGGAACATAAGAGGACTGTTTGCGCTGGTGGAACATTTGAGGACTGTTTGCGCTGGTGGGACATAAGAGGACTGTTTGCGCTGGTGGAACATAAGAGGACTGTTTGCGCTGGTGGAACATAAGAGGACTGTTTGCGCTGGTGGAACATAAGAGGACTGTTTGCGCTGGTGGAACATAAGAGGACTGTTTGCGCTGGTGGAACATAAGAGGACTGTTTGCGCTGACACGTTATTAGTTCACAAAATGGTCTGATGGAACAGATGAGGGAGGATTACGATGATATATTATCTATTTAAAAGGATTGTCTTGTAGAACAGATGTGAATGATTGTGATGATTCGTTAATAATTTATAAGAATGGTCTTGTTAAACACAAGAGGAATGATTGCGATGATTCCTTGTTTTTTTAACGGATGCCCAATTGTGGAATACATGAGGAATGACTGTGAAGAATCGTTAAACATTCAAGGATGCTCGTATGGAACATATAAAGAAAGATTGCGATGATATGTTAAAAATGTGTGGGATGGCCGTGTGGAACATATGAGAACAGATTTTGACGATCAGCTATTAATACAGTGTAGAGACAAGTAGTAGATATGGTGAACAAATAGGAACTGATTTGAGCCTCATTTCCACCAGAGCCTCAACGTGAGTCATATTAGGCTTCCCGTAGGGCTCAAGGAACGAATAGGACGATCTGTTATCATGTTAAGTAGGTGAGGTGCAAGTGATATGATTCTATGGATGATAATCTTACACACAGGGATAATAGATAACTATCCGATTCGGACCAAGCCCAAAGATTTTAGTAACAATTCTAACATCACAATTGTTCATTTATTTAATATAAGCTAAAAAAACACAACGCGTAAGGTTCATGAAATATGTTCATGGCATGAACACTGAAGTCTACGCACGGGATGCAGCAAGGGATCATTTATAAACCAAGCAATATTGAACAGAAATAGAAGAAATATGATTGCTTGATGAGCAGGATTTTTAGTCACGACCGTAACATTGTATTTATAT
>SDVV010037824.1:0-10796 GCA_016164225.1 Gammarus roeselii
AGCAACTATTCTTCAGAAATGTTGTTTCACAATTGATTTCTGACACCTATTAGATATAATAATGCATCTGTTCCTATACATTAGATATATTCATGATTCATTTGAATAGTCGCTCGGGACCCTTTATACGAAACCCTTTCCACCTTGTCAATTGCACATATGCTGACGGTTCTCATCGGCCTCACGTGCCGCGTCACGGAGGCACGTCTGCCCGGCACGTGCCTGTCACGGCACGCTATGTGCGGGAAGGTGAGCACGTGACAGCTGAACCCTCACAAGTTGCCCTCATGGGATCATTTGACGGCAGTTGGAGTACTGGCGCGAGCTCCAATTAAAAGGCGACTGCTTCCCTCCTACGAGGCTTTGAGTCGATCGTTGATTCTGAATTAGAGTATGTAGGGCTCGAGCTAATTGCAAGTCATTCATACGATGGCACCGATTAAGTTTTGGAATGAGCATCAGCCTGATGATGGCAGAACAGCATATGTTTGGGCTACGTTATCTAGCAGGAATGAACTAGTGAACAGTGAGACTAAACAAGGGTTTGAAAAGCGCGTAACCCGAGATCTGACCACCCAGAGTTGCAGGGATCAACAACCAGACCTGTTCCCTGACGATGAATCATTTCTCTGATAGAATCAATTGCAAAACATATCATTTCCATACGACCAATGCGAGTGGGTGGGGCAAGATTTGAGTTTAGGACGAGTTAATTGTAGACTAAGAACGCATAGATCAGGAACTTCAATCAATCTATCTGCTGCGAAGGCGATGAAGAACGATTGCTGTCAACTTCGGCCATTTATTCGATTCGGCCATTTAATCACTCCCACAGCCACAAGCAATAGGCTCCGACAGTCAACAAGGCGAGTAAAGGTCTCCGAAAGATGGAAAGGTGAGTAAAGGTCTCCGACAGTTGGGAAGGTGAGTAAAGGTCTCCGACAGTTGGGAAGGTGAGTAAAGGTCTCCGACAGGTGGGAAGGTGAGTAAAGGTCTCCGAAAGATGGGAAGGTGAGTAAAGGTCTCCGACAGTTGGGAAGGTGAGTAAAGGTCTCCGACAGGTGGGAAGAGGAGTAAAGGTCTCCGACAGTTGGGAAGGTGAGTAAAGGTCTCCGACAGTTGGGAAGGTGAGTAAAGGTCTCCGACAGGTGGGAAGGTGAGTAAAGGTCTCCGACAGTTGGGAAGGTGAGTAAAGGTCTCCGACAGTTGGGAAGGTGAGTAAAGGTCTCCGACAGGTGGGAAGGTGAGTGCGAATGTTTTCAGTTGGATCACAATTTTATTGTACCGATGTGCGTAGTGCGTTTACTTTTGCTCGTTGGTCAAAGTCCCCGCGACGAAGGCGGATCCGCTGTCACCAATCGCCGTTCGGCGGTTGATGACAGTGGAACCATGAGGGCTCGTAGTTTTGTTTTTCAATAAAGGAAATTAAATGAATGGATTGGTTAAATTTATCCACCCTTTATACAAATTACGTGAGTAGTTTCCCCATTTCTTGAGCAGAGCATGTTTTCGGACTTCAAAGACGAATGTATTCCTTTTCGGAAATGTTTCATGACATGTGATACAGCAAAAGATGCTAAACAAATAAAGCCTACATATAAACGTAAAATCTCGAATTTGAGTGTTACAAGGGTACTAACAGTTTGAAAATGGGCTTCTTTTTCAGCAACCATTGACTATTCTTTACACAGGCTCGGAAAGAAGAACAATTTCCATGGCGATCCAAATCCTATTTTATACATTACAAGATGATTCAATATCTTTTAATTCACAATTCATCCTACGCTGACGAAAGTGCATTAATTGAACAATACAATTGAAACGGAACACGAAACGGGAAACATAACGCAACATTCTGTCTGTTGAGGCCATTGCTGAGGCAATTGGACTGCTATTGCCGCAGTGTTGCCTCTTCATCTGTGCTGACTTATGACGCTTTTGATGAGGCAAGTGGACTGCTATTGCCGCAGTGTTGCCTCTTTCTCTGTGCTGACTTATGACGCTTTTGATGAGGCAAGTGGACTGCTATTGCCGCAGTGTTGCTCTTCATCTGTGCTGACTTATGACGCTTTTGATGAGGCAAGTGGACTGCTATTGCCGCAGTGTTGCCACTCCTCTGCGCTGACTTATGACGCTATTTATGAGGCAAGTGGACTGCTATTGCCGCAGTGTTGCCTCTTCCTCTGCCGTGACTAATGATGCTATTGATAAGGCAAGTAGACTGACATTGCCTTGGTGGGAATCATCGCTACTCACTGCAATTGCCTCGAGTGTTATTACATACCCGTTGAGGTGATTGGTGAGTGTGATTGGTGAGTGTGATTGGTGAGTGTGATTGGTGAGTGTGATTGGTGAGTGTGATTGGTGAGTGTGATTGGTGAGTGTGATTGTGCGGTGATCATTTGCGATTATTGCCAGGCTCTGAGTCTCGAGGGGGCGCTGATGGCAGGGGGAGTTAACCAACTCCAGGGCATGGGAACTTTTTATTGTAGCCTTGGGCACAGCTTACTATTGTCGATCAGAAAAAGGCCAGGCAACGAAGTCATTAAACTTTGTTATTAATATAAAATCATGAGATAAATAAGCGCATCACCTACAGTGTTGCGTTATTCCTACGAGAATAGCAATAAACGGCACGTTAGTGCACCTTCGACTGCCACGTCACGACGAGCCCGCCACGAGCCTTCGACGGCAGTGGCAGCAGAGCATATGCCTTTGCATTATGCTGCTTTCGGACCTGCATCATGCTGCTTTCGGACCTGCATCATGCTGCTTTCGGACCTGCATCATGCTGCTTTCGGACTTGCATCATGCTGCTTTCGGACCTGCATCATGCTGCTTTCAGACCTGCATCATGATGCTTTAGGACCTTGCATCATACTGATTTAGGACCTTACATCATGCTGCTCTAGGACCTTGCACCATGCTGCTTTCGGACCTGCATCATGCTGCTTTCGGACCTTACATCATGCTGCTTTCGGACCTGCATCATGCTGCTTTCGGACCTGCACCATGCTGCTTTCGGACCTGCATCATGCTGCTTTCGGACCTGCATCATGCTGCTTTCGGACTTGCATCATGCTGCTTTCGGACCTGCATCATGCTGCTTTCAGACCTGCATCATGATGCTTTAGGACCTTGCATCATACTGATTTAGGACCTTACATCTTGCTGCTCTAGGACCTTGCACCATGCTGCTTTCGGACCTGCATCATGCTGCTTTCGGACCTTACATCATGCTGCTCTAGGACCTTGCATCATGCTGCTTTAGGACCTTACATCATGTTGTTTTAGGATTTTGAATCATGCTGCTTTAGGACCTTACATCATGCTGCTCTAGGACCTTGCATCATGCTGCTTTAGGACCTTACATCATGTTGTTTTAGGACCTTGCATCATGCTGCTTTAGGACCATTGAAACAGGAACTGAGCCGTCAATGGTACATTACGAACAATTTAGGTTTGCTTACATGAGACGGGAACCAGAGTATTGGTATTCCCTGTCTCTGAAGGAAGTTGAATACTTGTTATATGCCACGGGAATTAGAGTATTGGTATTCCCTGTCTCTGAAGGAAGTTGATTACCACCATGGGAATCCCATGGCTGAGCATAGCCAAGCTCTTCTTCGCGCTATAGAAGGATCAAAGGAATTAGAACATCATCCCACAAAGCGATACAAGAATCTTAAATAATAGTTACATGCAGACCGGAACTAAGACCATTGAGGTAGAATTTAAATACCGAATAACAGTTAGGAAGACTCCCGTATTGTTCCTGAAAGCAAAGAAGTATTAAAATTGGTATCGAGATCTCGGCTCAAGAAATCTTTTAATATGGCAGCCACGAGGGCCTGAGTGTACGCATCGTAGAAGGTCCTCGCAATTCTAAACGGTTCCTTTCCCTAACAACATCGCTAAACATCCCTAACAACATCGCTAAAATGATGGGGCGATGAGAAGCACCTGCCATACTAGCGAACGGTAGGCCTCACATCACTGCCACACGTCATCACCCCTCACACCGTAAGATGAGTGTGTGTCCTAAGTAAATATCACACTCGTACATAAATGTGATGATAATGAATCTTTGATTAGTCTCCTGTACAGGTTTATGACATCACCATTAATCTCATAGTAAATATTTACCATGTTGAAATTCATCTATCATCATCATAGGCAATTAGATCTATTTCAAATTTGAGGTATCTCTATTAATATATTATGGTCATATCTGTAAGGCTAAATTACCAACCAAACATTAATTAGAACCCATAACTTCACCTATCAACTGCGAAGTAACATGCACTAATGTTTCGATCGAGTACACGATGGCATTTATTGATATCACACTTTCCACCTACACTGAACTCCTCCTAACTCTGAAATGTAATGTTACTTATTTTATCAATCTAAGAACGAGGTATCCTAAGCTTAGATAAGATTTCCAAGCTGTGCTTTTCAATGCGCTTAGTGCTTAGCGGGCGTGGGCGCTTAGGGCTTAGCGTGCATGGGCGCTTAATTCTTAGCGAGCATGGACGCTTAGTGCTTAGCGAGCATGGGCGCTTAGGGCTTAGCGTGCATGGGCGCTTAATGCTTAGCGAGCATGGACGCTTAGTGCTTAGCGGGCATGGACGCTTAGTGCTTAGCGGGCATGCACACTTAGAGCTTAGCGGGCATGAACATTAGTGATTAGCGGGCATGGACGCTTAGGGCTTAGCAAGCATGGACGCTTAGTGCTTAGCGGGCATGGGCGATTAGGGCTTAGCGTGCATGGGCGCTTAGTGCTTAGCGAGCATGGACGCTTAGTGCTTAGCGGGCATGGACGCTTAGTGCTTAGCAGGGCATGGGCGCTTAGAGCTTAGCGGGCATGAACGCTTAGTGATTAGCGGGCTTGAACGCTTAGTGCTTAGCGGGCATGGGCGCTTAGTGCTTAGCGGGCATGGGCGCTTAAGGCTTAGCGGGCATGGACGCTTAGTGCTTTGCGGGCATGGACGCTTAGTGCTCAGCGGGCATGGACGCTTAGTGCTTAGCGGGCATGGGCACTTAGTGCTTAGCGGACATGGGCACTTAGTGCTCAGCGGGCATGGGCGCTTAGAGCTTAGCGGGCATGAACGCTTGGGGCTTAGCTGGCATAGGCGCTTAGTGTTTAGCGGGCATGGGCGCTTAAGGCGTAAGCGAGCATGGGTGTTTAGTGCTTAGCTGGCATGGGCATTTAGTGACTAGCGGGCATGGGCGTTTAGTTCTTAGCGGGCATGAACGCTAAAGGCGTAAGCGGGCATGGGCGCTTAGTGCTTAGCGAGCATGGACGCTTAGCGCTTAGCGGGCATGGGCGCTCAGGGCTCAGCGGACATGGGCGCTTGGTGCTTAGCGGTCATGGGCGAGAGCACTGAACGCCGTTGCGCCAGTCGAAGGCATTTGAGGGACACTCAATGCGGCTGCATTGGGGCTTTACAACTGATACTGCTGTAACTGAATAAGAAGTTAGGAGTGCGAGAGTTGCCCGGCAGATCCCAAGCGCCGCCCATCGCCTCATTATCGATGAACCTTAATTATCGTGCACACGAGGACAAATGATGTCAGCTTCTGTAAGGTCATGATATAGGAAGCATACTCAGTATAAGGTGCTAATATAAGAAACATACAAAATGTGTTTAAAAAAAAAAAAAATCTTACATGAAAAAAAAATATAATAAATGTATTATATACAGGCACTTTCATAGAAACATTTTGTGACAAGGTGCCTTGGCCGCAGTTTATACGAACGATTGAAATAATAGACTCAAAACAGCAAGAGAAACGTCCAATCAGGCCTCTTGGCATAGCATTCGGGATTATGCAATGCATCGTATGCGAAATAATGCCATGCATCGTATGCGGAATCATGCAATGCATCGTATGCGGAATAATGCAATGCTTCGTATGCAGAATCGTGCAATGCATCGTATGCGGAATAATGCAATGCATCGTATGCGGAATAATGCAATGCATCGTATGCGGAGTAATGCAATGCATCGTATGCGGAATAATGCAATGCATCGTATACGGAATAATGCCATGCATCGTATGCGGAATAGAACAATGCATCGTTTACCGAATAGTGCAATCCGTCGTATGCGGAATAATGCAATGCATCGTGTGCGCAATAATGCAATGCATCGTATGCGGAATAATGCAATGCATCGGATGCAGAATCATGCAATGCATCGTATGCGCAATAATGCAATGCATCGTATGCAGAATAATGCAATGCATCGTATGCCGAATAATGCAATTCGTCATATGCGGAATAATGCAATGCATCGTATGCGGAATAATGCAATGCATCGTATGCGCAATAATGCAATGCATCGTATGCGGAATAATGCAATGCATCGTATGCGGAATAATGCCATTCATCGTAAGCGGAATAATGCAATTATTAGCTCATATGAGTTCTTTCTTCAAGCGTTGCGTCGGCGTGCGCTTTCCAATGGAAGAGATTTTCTATGATAATATTTTCTGCCAAGTTTCCATGGAACCTTCGGAGAAAGAATTGAATGCCAGAGAATTTACCAGGTATTTAAATTAAAGACACACTTTTCGAGAAATAAGTTTCGTTGAAATATAAACCTGTTTCTCAGCCCCCTTCTCCTGGATCCGCTGACAGCTGTCCGTATTCGTTGCGTTACTCGGTCGCAAATTATAACACCATAACAAGGATGAAATTCAAAGTGCAGTGTATCATATAAATGAGCGATGTTGGACGTCATGAAAACATTTCACAAATCGTTATATATCGCTGTTGGAATGATTTCTCTATTTGATACAAGCCGTTTTATAATTTATGTCATGGTTCGTGAGCTGGCTTGTAATATGTTCAGTCTCAAGGACGACATGCGATCTTCGCCATCGTTATTTAAATCACTACCGTTTCAACGATGGAAAAATGTTCATGAAAATTCCATCTAGTCTGTGAATGCAATACTACAGACATGTTGAGCAGCAACGACAGCTAAAGGATTCCAGAACCCTTCTTAGAAATAGTGGTTACATAAGTGATGAGGGCACTTGCTAGCTTGCTATGAGTTTACAAGTATTGTTGGCAGGTGCACGATATAAATGGCTGCGTGTTCAGAGGCTATAATGGCACGTAAAGGGCAAGTAGGAGAATAACTAAGAAGGCAAAACCAAGTGACTTGAGTAAGTAGGTTATCATGCATGCCAGTTGATAGTTGTCGTGCAATATCTTCCAGCGCAGGCGGTTTCAACAGAACAACTTAAATATTTAACACATGTATGGCCTAGTTTGATTTCTTGAATGCAAAAGACTGCGCAGAATCACACGAGCTCTTCGTCCCTCGATACTATGTCAGAAAGTACTCATTTAAAACTGGCATAATTTCAAAGTCAGAAAAGTCGACTTCGTGTGCCGTTTTCAAAGAAGAACCGACCTCTGTTCTTGTCTAGTGATACAGACCCCTGTTCTTGTCTAGTGATACAGACCCCTGTTCTTGTCTAGTGATACAGACCCCTGTTCTTGTCTAGTGATACAGACCTCTGTTCTTGTCTAGTGATACAGACCTCTGTTCTTGTCTAGTGATACAGACCCCTGTTCTTGTCTAGTGATACAGACCTCTGTTCTTGTCTAGTGATATAGACCTCTGTTCTTGTCTAGTGATACAGACCCCTGTTCTTGTCTAGTGATACAGACCTCTGTTCTTGTCTAGTGATACAGATATCTGTTCTTGTCTGGTGATACAGACCCCTGTTCTTGTCTAGTGAGACAGACCTCTGTTCTTGTCTAGTGATGCAGACTCCTGTTCTTGTCTAGTGATACAGACCTCTGTTCTTGTCTAGTGATACCAGACTCCTGTTCTTGTCAAGTGATACAGACCTCTGTTCTTGTCTAGTGATACAGACTCCTGTTCTTGTCTAGTGATACAGATCTTGGTTCTTGTCTAGTGATACAGACTCCTGTTCTTGTCTAGTGATACAGACCCCTGTTCTTGTCTAGTGATACAGACTCCGGTTCTTGTCTAGTGATACAGAACCCTGTTCTTGTCTAGTGATACAGACCCCTGTTCTTGTCTAGTGATACAGACCCCTGTTCTTGTCTAGTGGTACAAACCTCTGTTCTTGCCTAGTGATACAGACCCCTGTTCTTGTCTAGTGATTTAGACCTCTGTTCTTGTCTAGTGATACAGACCTCTGTTCTTGTCTAGTGATACAGACCTCTGTTCTTTTCTAGTGATACAGACCTCTGTATCACTGGACAATTGTCGTCACCAATGGAAGGTTACAGGCTGTACAGGCACCCTCGTAGTCATGCCGCTCTGCACGTCTTTCTGTTTGCTCTAACAGAGCATATACACTTTAGCAACCAATAAGGGGGGGGGGGGAGTGGTGGGCGGTATCGACCCTCTGACAGTGGGTGCTGGGAATTATCTTCGGGAAACAACGTGAGACGTGTGATTACTAACGGCGAATATATTGACGATGCGGACGAGGGGGAACATTTCGAGGCGCAGGTGGAGCAGAGAAAGTAGGATACCTGCTGCGGCCAGCGGCGGGACATGAAACAAACACTGGATATTGAATTCGTCTTTCAGATTTTACACAAGTTAAATCTCGATACAAATTTGAACAAATGACATCAAAGGATGGAAATGGCAATTTGCGTGTTACGTTAGAGGGGATGCAAATATGATGGCCCTGGTTCGGCAACATGCAAAGGAAATCATCATGAAATGAAAATCAAGTTATTCCCTCTACAGCTAGACGGTAGCAAACTGGAATCACTTGATAAATGCGGTTTAGAGGTAAAACCTGAGGCAGGGTGCTTGACGTGAGTAGCCTAAGACAACGTATGTGACGTGTACAACCTGAGACACCGTGTGTGGCGTGAGCTGCCTAAGGCCCCGTGTGTGACGTGAACAGCCTGAGGCACCGTTGGACGTGTACAGCCTGATGCACTGTGTGTGACGTGTACAACCTGGGGCAGCGTGCGTGACGAGAGCAGCCTGGGGCGCCGTGTGTAACGTGTTAAACCCGAAGCAGTGTGCATGGCGCTAGCAGCGTAGGGCACCGTGTGAGACGTGTACAACCTGAGGCAGCGCGCGTGAAGTAAGCAGCCTGGGGCACCGTGTGTGACGTAAGCAGCATGTGATACCGCGTGTGACGTATACAACCTGAGGGAACTTGCGTATCATGCATCCTGAGGCAGCTTATGCGACGTGTACCACCTTAGGTAGTGTGTGGGACGTTTGCAGCATTAGCTAGTGTGTGTGACGTGTGTCGCCTTCGCTAGTTTGTGTGACGTGTGCAGCTTTAACTAGAGTGTGTTACGTGTGCCACCATAGCTAGAATGTGTGACGTGTACAGCCATCGATTGTATGTGTGTTGTGTGCAGCCTTCGCTAGTGAATGTGACGTGCGCAGCCTTAGCTTGTGTGCAGCCTGAGGGAGTGTCTGTTACGAGAGTAGCCTGAGTACCGCAGACGTGTACAGCCTGAAAAAATGTCTGTGACGCATGCAGCCTAAAGTGATGGTATGTGTGGCTTGTGCAACTTCAAGCAGCGTGTTTCTCGTGTATAGCCTAGAGCAGCGCGTGTGACGTGTGTGGCTTAAGCCAGAGTGTGTGACGGGCTAAGCTTGAGGCAGCGTGTGTCACGTGAGCAGCCTGATGCAGCGTGTGTTACGCGGGTTGCTTGATGCAGCTCAAGGCAGTGTGTCCGACGTGTGCAACTTAAGGCAGCAAGTGCGACGAATACAGCCTGAAGACAATCTTGTGCCTCAGGTAGCATGTATGTGACGCATGTATCCTCAGGTAGCATGTATGTGACGCATGTTACCTCAGGTGGCATGAATGTGACGCATGTATCCTCAGGTAGGATGTTTGTCACGTGTGCAGCCTCAGGTAGCATGTATGTGACGCATGTATACTCAGGTAGCATGTTTGTTACGTGTCCAGGCTCAGGTAGCATGTGGGTAACGTGTGTAGCACCAGGGAGCATATGTGTAGTGTTTGCAGCATCAGGTAGCACATGTGGGACGTATGCAGCCTCAGATGGCATGTTCGGGACGTGTGCAGCCTCAGGTAGCATATGTGTGACGTATATAGCCTCAGGTCACATGTTTGTGACGTGTGCAGCCTCAAGTAGCATGTGTGCGGCGTGTTAGCACCAGATAGCATGTGTGCTGCGTGTGCAGCCTCAGGTAGCATGTGTGCGGCGTGTTAGCACCAGGTAGCATGTGTGTTGCGTGTGCAGCCTCAGGTAGCATGTGTGCGGTGTAATAGCACCAGGTAGCATGTGTGCTGCGTGTGCAGTCTCAGGTAGCACATGTGAGACCTGTGCAGCCTCAGATAGCATGGAAGTGGCGTGTGAAGCCTCAGGTGGCATGTGGGACATGTGCAGCCTCAGGTAGCATGTGTGTTCGTATGCAGCCTCGGGTAGCATGCATAAGACGTGTGCAGCCTTAGGTAGCATGTGGTCAACATTTAGCGATATAATAGGTAATGCAACCTTAATCAATAAGGGAAATAACACTATGAGTGAATTTTCAAAATGCAATCATTAATAATAACTAACTGTGCAAAAAATATGAATCAATTGATGCAATTCTTCTGCGGAAAAGGGAATTATTTCACTACTTCTATGAATACATCACATACATCACTTACATCACACACATCACATACATCACATACATCACATACATCACATACATCACATACATCACATACATCACATACATCACATACATCACATACATCACATACATCACATACATCACATACATCACATACATCACATACAT
>SDVV010037825.1:0-10796 GCA_016164225.1 Gammarus roeselii
ACATATGATGCTCAGCAAATAATGTAAACATGTAGTGGTTACTACATCAATTACATGTTATAATAATTTTGTGTGTATCTCGCAATTATTAAAGAAGATCAGCACAGTATTGCCAGTGCAGACACCAACACCACTCCACCGTCTGCCCCAAAAAATGTGAAGAAAGTTGCCTTATGAGCAACACAGTTGACTGTGCCGTTGCATTAGGCGTAGAAGCTCAAAAGACATGATTTGCGAGCAAAGATCAACAACTTTGCTAGTAATGGATAATTTTTCATCTTACTTTGCAGAAGTTTATTATTTTAAATGAATTGCTGAATATTTTTGTTATTTCTTGTGCATCTCTTTATTATTCAATGGAACACATGCATAAATAATCGTTAATAGCTTTGAATTCAGCGGTTAATTCCTACTTGCATTATATATTAACTAAAATTATTTGAATGGTACAATTTCAGTGTCTTTGTATGATTTTAGATTTATTTCACTGAACTAGATTGATATAAATTCCTGAGTAGCTATGCATTAACAATTCTGGGAGTCTACCCTGCATAGTCTTGTGAGAGGTGCCTTTCATTGTTCGATATTGTTGATCCACTAATATCGATTAGTTACATTATTTGTCTCTTGCATGCAGTTTTTCAAAGCAATTTGACTATAGTTACACTAAAGGATTGACGAGTAAAAGAATTTTACATTTTGGGGTCAATTTGTAATAGATGCCAAGGTGAAGAGAACCTTAGCGATTTCTACCAGGAGTATTTTTGCCTCTCTGCGAACTTTCTCCAAAGTAATTTTACACCGGGATTAAATTACTCCTCAACAGTATAAGTAATTTTTTTAACATCAATCTCTATTACATATTGATCCCAAAATTCATTGTATTCTGAAAAAACTGGTGTCAAGTTTTTTGACATTTATTTTCTCGTGCTCTAATTAGAAAACTATATCTATTTCTAATGAAAAACCACGAAGGTGTAGTTTAACACAAATGAAGTGTTATTATATACCGATGCTGTTAATCATACGAATATTTTCAATGAAAAATTAACCTCATCATAATATATTTATCTAATAGTTCTATTTTGAATACACCCCATATAGATTTTTTTTAAATTCTTTTTTGCGGGCTCATTTGTAAAAGAAGTATTAGATAAAAATACTCCAAAGAGGGTTATTTTATATTTAAAGGTATGTATCCGATCAACAGCATAGGTATAAAATTATTGTTCCTTATAGTTAAATTACACCTTCGTATTTTTTATTAGAAATATATCTAGTATTTTGATTGGAGCTTAAGTAAATAAAGGTAGGAAAACTTTCAATTCGTTTATTCAAATAACAATAAATTTTGAGGTAATTTTGCAATAAGGGTTGATGGTGAAACAACTAACGAATATTGTTGAGGAGTAATTTGACCACGATGTAAAATTACTTTGAAGTAACTTTGCAGAGGGGTAAAATTACTCCCTGTACATTTTTTTGTTATTCTTTAACATCGAAATATACAACAAATTGACCGCAAAATTTTAAGTTATATAGCCCATTCATTTTTTCAGTGTAGGTTTGAGAGTAGATGATAGAATTGTGGAGTACATCGTGCTGCAGGACACCCCCATCGGTATGGTTTTGTTAACACTGATATATTATTTTATAATGTATGTATATTTATTAAATACACACTTTTCATGAAGCCGGAAAAGTATGGAATTTAGAACGAGCGGCTTTTAACCCCGCCCATTTAAAGCTGCCGCAATTGAACCCGATATATACACGGAATTGGATTTTCCCAACCAAAGGGATGCAGCTAGTCAAATGTAGAGCGGTGGTGTTGACGACTCGAAATCCTCAAAGGATTTCACATTGAAAAGAGCAACACGATTCAATGAGGTCAGGAGAGATTTGACGGACTTGATCTAAGGATTGTGACGGACTTGAGAGAATCAGGATGTCTCAAATGATGTCTACGGAGTAATTGAGTGAGTGTGCCAAGTAAGTACTGCTGTTATAAGTTGAATCCTTGCGTTGACTGACCGTTGTTTGGGGAAGATGACGAATCATCAAGTTATGTTAGCAGGACGAATATCTTAGAGTTAGAGGAAGATACTAGACATCATATTCGTTCATCTTCATTGCTTAATGAAAAGCGAATTGTTTTCCTAAAGTAAATAAGGACGGTCGGCCGATTTACTTCAACAAGTAAGGTTGATGAACATGCCGCATTTAACGTACGTAGTATTTGTTTATACCACTAAACTTCAAAATCGACGGAATTACCCGGCCTAATCTTACTGTATTTAGAAAAACAATTCATATTATTGGCACATTCGTTGTATTTTGCGGTGATGAGTGATTTTTGCAACCTGGTAATTCAATTTCCTATATTTTCAATTCAAGCTTATTTGAACAAGTTTTGACTGCAGAGAAATGTGTGTTTGTAAATAAAATCAAGTTCTGCTCTCATCATAGGTGAAAGCGAATTATTTGAGAATACTGCTATTGCTGTAACAGTGATCTTGCGGTGTCGTATGCAGATGTAGAATATTTGTTGAAACAGTGAAGATTTTTTTAACGTGAAATCTTTTGTTCTGTTGTAGCCCTCTGCTGTTACAATCTAGCCTCCTGCAAGTGTGCAGGCGCCGCTACTCATCATTTACTGGTTAGTAAGCATAATTATAATATTCGTGAGATCACCTGTATTTGACTGATCCAAGATAGTAACTTGTGTTTTGTGTGCATTGCTGAAGATAGCAGGGGCGATATCTCCAAACATTTTGTTGTGTTCTATTTCGATTAGATCTGCATGGTTTCTTACGCACAGATTTGTAGAAAAAATTATAAGAAATCATATTACCGTGCGCTTCGTTAATGGCTATTTCTTTACATCACACAGTGTTCATTCATTGGACCAAATAGTTTCTAAGCCAAAAAGAAAATAGCCTTCAACGCACTATCCGGTATTGAACCAGATATATCGGTATTACCATGTATCCGCATGTTCCAAATGGAACGGTATCAGTGGTATGTAGACTGTTCGAGTAGTCTTATCTCTATTTTTTGTATAGCGAGTATAGATTGGATACCTTATATCGAGAGTATATATTGTGTTTACATGGTATTCATAGTAATGATCGGTTGATTTATGCTGAATTTGTATTGTTTTCGAAATTTTTGAATACATATCTCGTACAGTTATAGGAACTTTAGGTTACTTTAGGTTTGCATCTTACACGTAGCACATTATTTCACGCATAATTGGTCGGTTATTGCATCATTTGAGTTTTTATTTATTTATCACGTTCCGATACGAATATGCCGTGGTTACTATTGTTAAAGAAGATTTGATTTTTGCCCTTGTTTTGGACTGCGTTGGAGCAAAATTTCCATCAGATTTGCATATACTATAGCGCATTCGTATAGAAGTATTCCACATCATTTACTATAGGTTTCAGCTATGAAAATCAGTCACATGTCCTGGCAACTTATTCACATTAGTGGTTTGGTAGGTTACATGCGAGTTTTTTTCTCGTGCAGCGTGGTTTTTATTGTATGGTAGAGAATTGATCATTTTATTTACTATAACTCGAATTTTGTAGTATATTTTATTCAGTTTTGTATGTTTTCTGTGAAATTTCTATCTTCAATGCGAGGTTTTGTCTATTTTATACAATTATATGAACGTAAGGATATATTACGTATGTATCTGCAATGTAAAACATTATTTCAGGTATAATGTAGTTAGATGGTGATCTTTTTAGTGTTTTATCAATCTATTACGTCCTGTTACAACGATTGAAGTGGAAAAATATAGCTATAGAAGATTAAATTTTTTACACGCTTGGTCTTTTTGTTAGTTTATTGTATATGTACTGTAGGAATAACGTCATACATCAAAATTTTAGAGGAGTTAGATGCGTGCCATATGCAAAAGCTCTTTGCGTATATGCCTATTTGTATAAGTTGACCGTTTATTATGATGGTTACCCTCGTATATTAGAGTTTTTAAAGTTTATTCGGGCAGAGTAGAGAATTACCTAGTAGTTTTATTATTGTTGTATTATTTGTTAAACGATAATCGTAGGAATGTATGTTTATGAGGTGTAAACCCGTACTGCATCTATGTGGAATTTCGTCACTAAACCCTAGCATGTATAATTTTGAACGTTGCAAAAAACGATTTACTGGATGAGTTGGTCCTGGTGTAGAGGCGGCTTGTACTCTTTGATTGTCATCCAAGTTCAACGTGAATTTGTAAGTTCTTGTGGATGTTGGTCTTAAGTTCACTGGGTTTGTTTGAGAGGTTATGATACGAGCTGCTGGTCGTTGTAGTGATTTACTTAGGTTGTCAGTGAACAGAAGTCCAGACTTTTGACCACACTCTTTGAGTCTCAGGTCAGGCCCATTCTTTACAACTGTACTTGAGTATGGATTCTTGTTCATGTCCAGGATGTGATTTGACTGTTCATAGAAGATGTACTAAACAGATGCATGGTATTTCTAGGTATTGTATTATGACTGGCTGTTGCCTCTCAATTTTGTTTCATATCAGGGAAACTTTGCTGAGATGTGATCTAATAAAGCATTGTAGAATTCGTTGTTATGACACAGTGGGCGTTGATTTTGTCCTACTGGAGACATAGCATCAGTTTAGTCTAGGAATCTGTTGTAGATTTGAATGAATACCGGAGTATTATTAGTTTATTACGAATGAATTAACAGAATTTGTTTCACTGTCAGATAATTTCGGTGTGGGTTATTGGTTAGTTAGGAGTTAAGGTACAGGATTTTTTCTAGCAATTCCATGGTCAGTAATGTATATCGGCATCATGTATTGATTGACTATATACTTTCCATATTGGAGTATGATTTATCATCTGAGTGTGATAGGATACGCCGTACAAAATAGTTGATCAATGTCGGTTATGGTAGAGTAGAGAATCTTACTTAGCAATTTTATAGTTGCTGTTATACGATTTGAACGGTTATCATAGCATTATAACTTTTATTAGGTATAAATTCGCATAATTTATTGTACTGTAGGGTATAATTTCGCTTAATTGAATGCAATGTACATAATATTGGTATATTTTAACTTATGACATTGGATCTGTGGTACCGTTTTAAGTTGTCTTGGAGAATCAGTACCGGATTTGTATAGAGCGTTAGAGTTAAATTACTCCATCATTATATTGTAGATCTGAATTATATTATTCGCTCGCATATCTTCACCAGATGCTCATTCCCACATGTCTTTTTATATAAATGTTTGTTAATCGTTTGCAGTTTATACAGTTAGAAATTATTGATTAATTCAGGCTTTATTATGAGATTTCGTTCAAACTCTGAATATTCAATTTATTCTAGCATTCACTATATCCACATTAGTAATTTTCACTACATGTTTGTATTGTAGAGGGGCTGTAAACCTAACCCATCTTAACCTAACCCATCCAAACCTAACCTAACCTATTCTAACGATGAACTATATATTTTTCTCGTTTTCAAACTTATATTAGGTATTTCTTCAATATGTTTGAGCTTTATTCATATCAAATCTATCCACTTGCTCTATTGTTTTACCACTTTACTTGTTACAAGCCTAGTATTATCGGTTCAAAACGATTATGTAAGCTTGCCGCATACGTCAGTGATCGTTATGAGCGTTATAGCGTTAGCAATGCATTTACACGACTTTCTTCAATATATATTCAACACTTTATTGTTACAATAAGATATTTCGTTGTGATGTTGGATTTGTTGCTCCTACTATTCCCGTATAGTATAACGCATATTCACAACATCCACTCTGTTTACAATAGGTCTGTAATGTAAGGTCCGCAGTCAACAAGATCTAGGATTTAATCGTACCTAGGGTACATAATTTGGCAGAATATATACCAATGTACGACAACATAGATCAAACATCAATGAATGCAAAAAGGGTTGCCATACACTGCCAGACGCCTCAATGCCAGGGCAACCTGTTTTACCAGTCAACCTAACCAATAGGTATGTATTTTTTATTAAAGTTTGATGCTTATGTACGGTATTGATATGTATGAATCTCTCCACATGGGCTATATATTTACCATATCGTTATCAGTTTGAATGAACTTCTCCCATTGTGATCCAGAATATCCATTACTTTAAATTCCAGAAATTTTATCGATATCTCTAAAATATGTTTGGATGAGACTTAGCAGCTAGGTTCCAATAAAAATACTGCACTTCAATTTGTTGCAAGGGTTTTGATGTGGATCATTTATCACGCGATGATAGGTTCAAAGATCTAGTCATCCTAACCAACTTAACCAATAACTATATATTTTCATTCAAGTTTGATAGCTGTGTATGGTATTTAGTCATTATTTATGCAATATACATATCAAATTCCTCAATATGACTCCGTTTTACGTAGATTTTATCAATATCTCACACCATGCACACACATAAAAGCTTTTATTAGGCATTTACAGGGTCGGTACCGACAACTGTGCCGACACCATGAGGCATATACAAGGTCAGTGCCGGCCCCGATGCCGGTACCATGTAGGATATTCAGAGTCGATGCCGGCACCTGTGCCGGCACCATGTAGACACATACACACATTTGAACGCATATACAGGGTAGGTCAAAATCTACAACAATTTACTTTTGATCTGTGATTTCGAATAAAACTGATTCCCTTTCTTTTGCTGCAAGATATCTAATGTGGTTCAGTTTTTTACGTCATGTTAGGTTAAAAGATCTAGTCATTCTCTTTTAACCTTACGGATAATTAAATATTTTTTAGTCTAGTTTCGTGCTTACGTATATTATCCAGTCATTGATTTATGATTTAAACATATCAAACATCTCTGCCTGGCTCTACATTTTAATCCATCATTAGCCATGTATATGAGCTATATGAGTTAAAAAAAATAAAACAAAAACTTAGATATGAGTTCGCAAAATTAGTAACAAATTTTTATATTCAAAATTTCAATAAAATTTCAACTTTTGAAGGATAACAGTGCCAACTGATAATTGACCGAGTTGACTCTGTTATCCCGCGAAAATTGAAAATGTTATTGAAATTTTGAATTTCAAATTTTGTTATTCCTTTTTTTAACTCATATACACTTACATACGCTTGAACATACACATGAACAAGCACATAGTCGACGTTGTGATATGTTGAGGAAAGACGTGGTATAGCTTGATATGGCGTATTACATAATAGTGGAGGAATGGAGAGTGTGTACTAAAATTAGCAGAAAACAAACAAAGTTGAATAAAAGATGTATCGACAAGTAATTTACGGCATCATCTCTGAAGTCATGGTCCACTTTATAAAACTAGTGAAGTTGGATATGAAAATAACAGATGTAAGACGTTACCTGTTGTATTGCCAGAAGATGTTGAAGAAAAAATAAGAAAACCCAGTTTGAGACCATGTGTCCGTTTGTGTGAAACTGGTGACGAATATGAATTACATATAATATTTAAAAAAATCTACGTATAAAAATTAGCGATATTTGCTAAACGATATAAGCGGATAGTGACCATGCGAATAAATAATCTAGGTGTAACTGATATATAGAACCGGGTGGAGAGTTTCATACGTAAAACGCATAAAACAATTAATATACAACATACATAATCATGAATATTTTGTGAAAAATACTTCATTCCTGGTTAAAATATGTTAGTTTATGTTAGGGTGGGTACGAATAACATACAGGTGAAAGTGATGGGAAATTTGTGTCAAATTCAAAAATAATATAAATTATCGTAACAGTCAAATAATCAACGCTCAAAATTGGCGGTCTTTACTCAATCAAAATTAAAAGTATGAATTCAAACTGCAGCTGAGCGATCAAAACGTAGAGCCAAGCTGGATATGAATATATTTAAAATCAATGATTTTTTTTTATCATAGGTAAGCATGAAATCTAGATCGAAAACACATAACTCTTGATTAGGTTAACCAGTGGAAGCTTTACCATGAGTATTATTTGTATCATCACCGAGCTCTGACCAGAAAATTGGAATAATACAGTCTACATATGACAAATACAGAGTTTGATAAGCAAAACATGGGAGGTAGCGACCAACGCTCATACATATATCAAACGAAAAATAATTTACATGAATTACTTATGACGTTCAAACAATGACATAATATACTTATGAAAAATGAACGAAAATTTGCTCAACAAAAATTGGAAGACTAATTTTTTTGAACTGCTAATGATAGATAAAAATGTAGAGCCAAGTGGAGAGATTTGATATGAATAAAGTTTAAATCACCAGAAGAAATGATCTAACATAAGCATGAAAATTTGAATATAAGTACAGAATTCTAGGTTGGAAGATCGGTTAGGATAGGTTGGGTGCACATAACATAAGTGAAAGTGATGTAAATCTACAGTAAAAAAATGAATTACCTATAACATTCAAACAATCTACATTTTAAATGAGGATTTTGCTAAATCAAAATTGGAAGAGTGTACTCAAACGGCTAATTATATGATGCAATGTAGAGCCAAGTAGAGATATTTTAATATGTATAAATCATAAATGAATGACTGAATAACATACGTAAGCACGAAACTTAACTAAATAATTTGTAATTATTTGTAACGCTAAGAGAGAATGTTTGGATCTTTTAACCTAACATGACGTAAAAAAATTAACCACATTAAATATCTTATACTGTACCAAAAGAGAGAGTAAAAGTAAAATGTTAAAGATGTTGACCCAGCCTGTGCATGCGTGTAACTGTGTGTATGTGTCTACTTGGTGCTGCACAGGTGCCGGCACCAGAAGAAAGGAATCAGTTTTATTTTTGAAATCACAGATCATAAGTCAAATGTTAAAGATGTTGGCCCAGCCTGTACATGCATATAACTGTGTGTATGTGTCTACATGGTACTGCACAGGTGCCGGCACAGAATGTGCCTACATGGTACCGGCATCGGTGCCGGTACTGCCCTTGTGTATGCCTATATGGTGCCGGCACAGTTGCCGGCAATGACCCTGTAAATGCCTACAAAAAGCGTGTATGTGTTTACTTAGTGTGATATTAAAAGTAGCTACGTATAATTGAGCCATATGGAGGGATTTGATATGTATATTGCATAAATAATGACTAAATACCAAACATAACCATCAAACTTGACTAATATTAAATAATTATTGGTTAAGTTGGTTAGGATGACTAGATCTTTGAACCTATCATCGCCTGAAAAATTATCCATATTAAAAACCTTTCAACAAATTGAAGTGCAATAGTTCTTTGAAACCTAACTGCTGAGTCTCATCCAAACATGTAATAGAGATATTGATGAAATTTATTGAATCTAAACATCTGCAAAAAGGGTATTTTCTGGATCAAAATTGGAGAAGTGCATACAAACTGATAATGTTATGTTAAATATACAGCCTAAGTGGAGAGATTCATACATATCAATACCATACATTAGCATCCAGCTTGAATAAAAATGCATAACTATTGGTTAGGTTGACTGTTAGGATTAGCTGCTTAGGTATTGAGTCATCTGACAGTGTATGGCAACCTGTTTTGCATTCATTGATACATGATCTATGTTGTCGTACATTGATATATATTTTTCTAATTATGTACCTTAGGTGTGATCTATCACCACAAATCTATAGTAAACTGTCAGAGTGGATGTAATGAATATTCGTTATAATAGACGAAATGGTATGAACAGTAAATCCAAGATTACGACGAAATATCTAATTACAACAGTAAAATGTTGAATACATATTGAAAAAATGCGTGTAGATTCATAGCCTACGCTCTACCGATCGTAACAATCACTGACGTATGCGGCAAGGTTATAAAATCGTTTTGAACTCTACAGTCTACCAACGAGCCATAACATAACATTACGTGAAACTAATCGATAATTCTAGGCTTGTAACCAGTAAAGTGGAAAAATATTTGAACAAGTAAAAATAAACTGCTAAAGATTGGTCAAATGTATAGATTTGATATGAATAAAGCTTGAAATCAATGAAGAAATAGCTAACATAAGTATGAGAACGGGAAAAATTTATAATTCATTGTTAGAATAGGTGAGATTAGGTTAGGATGGATTAGGTTAGGATGAGTTAGGTTTACGGCTCCTCTACATTACAAACCTGTAGTGAAAAATGTTAAAGTGGATATAGTGAATGCTCGAATAACTCGGATGTTCTAAATTTGAACGAAATCTCATAACAAAGCCTGAATTAATCAATAATTTCTAACTCTATGAACTGCAAACGGTTACCAAACATTTATAGAAGTAAGACATGTGGGAATAAGCATCTAGTAAACATATACGAGCGAATAACATAGTTGAAATCTACAATAAGCTGATGGAGTAATTTAACACTAACACTCTATACTTAAATGAGATCTTCTGTTTTTACTGTTTTTACGAGTGCCTGAAGAAGGGTGGAGTAACGATTGTCGAATAGTTGGTGAGGTTACTGGACTTGTGTTTCGCGGCAGGCGTGGTACCGAGTGAGAGGCGCAGTGCCTGCATTGTTCCGCTATATAAGGGCAAAGGAGATAAAAATGAATGCTGCAACTCGTGAGGTATCAGTCTATTATGTGTTGTTGGTAAGTTGTACGGGAGAGTGCTGATCAAAAGGATTAGAGACAGTACGGACTGCGCAATTGGAGAGGAACAGTGTGGCTTTAGGAGTGGTAGAGGGTGTACCGATCAGATATTTGCAGTGAGACAGGTATGTGAGAAGTACCTTGCCAAAGGAAAGGATGTGTTCTGGGCATTCATGG